>CAEGAE010071705.1:0-18005 GCA_903067095.1 Girardinus metallicus | reverse complement strand
GCCAACAAGACCACCAAGTCCCCATGAAGACTTATGTAGTAACTGTAGATTTTCATACTTAATGTTATTAATTTTTTCAACTAAATAACTTCAGATCATGTTTTCAGCCATTTCCTTCCCTATGTGATCACTCATCTACTGTCAGTTCTCTTTAAAGCTAGGTTTATTGTTGACAATTTGAACTGGGGCCAACTGTGCGCCTGCTTGGTGACCTACAAATATTTGCGGGGATTGCTCTGCATGCACTATCTCACTCAAATTGTATGGTGCTGTTTCAGAGCAGGTTGATCTTTACCAGCATTTCTATGATCCCTCTCTGAGGAGTCATTGCTGAAGAATCAGGGATGGAAATATTTTTTTTACATTGGCCTCATAGGCTGGTGGAGAAAACTTTTCATTGTCCACACAAACATTTCACAAGCCACTTTTTTTCATGTGTGTGCGCAACATCATCGGCTAGCTATTTCTTAGAGCCTTTACCACATTCCATGCTAAGTGGCTCTCATTGTGCTTAACTGGAACCTAAAAGCTTCAGAAATAGCTTAACAACTATTTTTCCAGATTGATAGATATCAGAGATCTTGTCATCTCCTCTTAAAATGACTTAGATCAAGTCACAATGTGTTGCTTTTTTAAATCTAGGTATGTTGTCAGGGAGTGTCAAAATATATTTGATGCTCCATATTAGTTAGACGTGGTAAATAAATCTACAAAAGGCAGGAAATACTTTTCATAGAACTTTATGTAAATATATATTATCCTCTAATGAACATGTCACAAAGTATAATATAAACACAATAATAAACGGTGCTGGGATTTGTGCTTGTATTGTATATACACTGATTTGTGGTTGAGATTTGTAGTTGTATTTCATATATAAAACCACAATTCCCAGGATTATTTTGTTATTGAGGCACAGTATTGAAAATATTGTAACAAAATATTTTAATTTCTCTTCTTTTACAAATTCACTGCAAGAACAAGAGTAAGTTTGTTTCATTTATGGAAAAAATATGATGGTAATGGCCCATCGTGCATTATAAACTAGCTAAGGCTATAAATTTTATAGCACTCGTAATTTGTTTATTCTTAACACTTATTCCCATTCATATAAACAGTAAAGACAGATAATTTGCATTTCAACTCATGCTACGGTTTGCTTTGTTGATCATGTTAGAATACCAATGAGACTTGTTCAAAAGTCTATAAAATAAATTGAAATTAACCATTAGTCATGTTTCAGTAAGGGTTTCATCTCAGGATGGATCATTGTTAATTTTATACAGCGGTGAAATGAGGCTGGACAATGACCTAATTTACAAGTAGTTGAAAGATGGTTCAAGTTATTCACAAATGTATTTGCAAACTCTTTGTATATTGTCTCAGCTAACTGATGTTCTGTGAAACCTGAAAAAAAGAACACAAACTTACGGACACATCGCGGTGGCTCAGAATCATATTCAGCAGTTTCAGTACACCTAATGGTTTCATTCCCAAACAAGGTATATCCTGTGTTACATGTGAAATGTATTGTTTGTTGATATTCTGGTTCATTGTCACTATTCCAAGAATGTTCGCCATTTTCCACTTTGGTCGGTTTGGGACAAGTAACAACTGAGAAAATTAGAAAAAGAAATAGAAAACTGCTTTTTCAATCAAAGTCAAAGACAAAGTTTATTTATATAGCATATTTACAACAGCTTCAGCTCAACAAAGTGCTTCACAATAAACACAACATTGCAGGTAGATAAATTATAAAATATAAAATAAAATTAAGTTTAGCAAAAACAATAAGTATAAAATTAGCAAAGTCACAACAGCTAATCATATGGATAAAAAACAAAACAGTACATAATTTTAGCTGAAGCAATTTACTTCCATTCTTCCATTTCAGGCACAAAGTGCTTCAGTCAACTATGTTGAGAAAAAAGAGAATATTATATATACTATCAACACTTACGAACACAGTCTACCATTCCAAACCATCCTGTGTCCAAGCACTGTTTGTAGCTTGATCCATTGATCCGGTAACTGCATAAAATCAAAAGAAGTCATAAAGACTGATAGAATCTGTTGAGCCATGAAAAAAAAGTTTAGTTCACGACTCAGATTTAATAATTAAAGATTATGCTACTAATTTAAAATTTCCTATTTACTCTTTCGGAGTCATAGTTTGCAGACAGGAATCCCAAACGCCCCCTCTTTTAAGTAGGATATAGGCTATATTTCTTCCCAAAATAACACTGGTTATATAATTTTTTATAAAAGAGTAAGTTTTGTGTTTTAAAGAAAAATTGTACAGCATATACGCACACCTACTCATAACATGTTGCTCAATGTCATAAAGTGGAGGAAAAAACTATAAAAAAAAACACTTCTGCAGTTCACAAAGCAGGGTTTCCACCAGAAAACTTGCTAAGTCCGGTGGTAGAGGCCCCGAGGCGGCCCATTGTGTTTTTGTATTAGAAGATGTTGAGCTGACAGTTAATGTAAAAATATTAAAAGTTACGGGAAGACATTGCCTGTGAAATGTTATTTAAACCCATAACTATAGTCTTAAAAACAACAAATAAAAAAAATACAATTAAAATGAATATCAAGTAAAGCCTGGCGGGCCGCCAAGCTTATGATACACTGGGGGAAACGCTGCAAAGGAATAAAGAATTCCCTATAAGTGCTAATTAATAACACAAAATAGGAAAATTTGGGTTAATAGCTGCGTTTTAACAGGTTTTCTAAAAGAAAAAAAATGACAGCGAAAGCTTCTTTTGTTTTGATCAGCATTATATGAAAGTAGGGGGAAAGCATAAACAGTGCGTTTAAGTTGCTTTTCTCAAGCAGCAGTTAGATGGAATGAGAGGAGAGCAAAAAAACGCCCTATTGGTGGATGAGGCAGCATCAATGAATCCAAGAAAAAAGTTACTATGATTATTGATGTGTGGATTGCAATTTTCTTAAATAAAATAATACAAATAACGCCACATTTAACATTTTTTTTCATATAACAACTGCATAGCATCTCCATGAATGGCACTGGAGATAAAATAATAGTACCTCAACCTATTTCACCTACCTTCAGCACCCATTGAGAAACAGTCAAGTTACCACTCCCACACAAGCTGCGCTCCATGAAGGGTGAAAAAAGTAGTAATTTTTTTATGTCTTAAATATCAGAAATGTAACTTAGTTGATTAACTCAGATTTTCTTTACTAAACATTCACATATAAAAACAACAACTGAACTGAACTCATAAAGGAAGAAATTTGTATAAAACTTTAGTGTGAAAAAATTTATAAACAGCTCATAACTCAGTTCAACTCTATCAATTTTTTATTTAATCTTAACATATGTTTTTTTTTTTTTTTTTTACAAATTTTACTAACCCTAAGTATTTTTTTAAATGTGTGAACATGTCTGGATGGAGATCCTGACAAAGATTGAATTGCTGCATGGTACATAAATACTGGTATTGCAGTAATGAACATGTTAGTGTCCCTCATGATTTAGGGCGCATTCACACCTAACACATTTGGTCCGGTTTAAACAAATGAAAGTTTGATTCCTCTGTTGGTCCAGACCTTTTGTGAAGGTGTGAATACAGTCATGCGAATCCTCGTGTGGACCAAACAACCCGACTGAGACTAAATTTTTGAGATGGTCTCTGTCCGTTTTCAAGCATAATTTTGGTACGGTTTGCCTCGGGTATGAACCAAATACAGGAAATGTGCATCGTTTTAGATTTCACTAGTCCTCGATGGTGGGTATTATGGTAAGAATGAACCCTTGACAGTTGGTAGAGCTACTGCTGTATGTACTGATTGTAATGAAATTTTACCTGATCTCTCACTTTCCGCTTAGCAATGTCACTGCCAGCATGTGTTGAGTTAGGGCAAGCAGAACATCTCGTCTCACACAGCTTGCAACACATACAAATGCCGTTCCAAAAGTAGAAATATTCTATCTCAAAACCTGTGTTTAACGAGCTGCTCTTGATATTCAAAATGATACTGCAGTTATTCTAACAGGGATGTATATACAAATAGACCACAGAAGCAAACTCTGAGCCGCTTAAAAATCTAGGTCTCAGTTTAATTAAAGTGAACTCTGGCACAGTTCATATGCAGATGCAACAGGACCGGAAATCGTTCCAAAAGCGGGAAGTGAATCATGTTGCAGAGTGCAGTTGGAGAATAAAACCAAAACAAATGGAAGAGTCTAATGCTAGAGGAAGAAATGGCTCAGGGTCTTTTGCTAAAAACAAAAGAGAAATCTTACAAGCGCGTGTGACTTTCTTCTTCACAAAATATATATTTTGTGAAGAATATATATTTTGTGAAGAAGAAAGTCACACTCATGTCTTCTGAGCTTTTTATGTTATTTCCTTCAGTAGATCTTAATGCAACAGCAACACCACCAAAGGCGAGTGGGTGAGCAGGTTTTTCAATTACTTTGGATTAGTGTGAAGTCGAACCACACCAGCTAAAAATGTTACAAATGTTGCAATTTCAGTTCCCAATTGAACTGAGTCTACCGGACTATCAGGTGTGAAAAGACCCTCAGTGGAGTTACTGCAAGTCAAGGCATACACTTGATTTTCCAAGATAACATAATGACATTTAAGCAGATTATAGTGGCATTTAAATATTTAGAATCATACATACCCTTCTTCACAGGTTACTTTAACCACTGCACCAAATAGAGTACCCTGGCTGGTGTCAAATAACATGTGCGGCTTTGCTTCTGGGAGACCACAGTCTTTCTCTTTGATATAAAAAAACAAAACAAAACAAAAAAATAGTAGACATCAGTGTAGGAATACGTAGAGCCAAGATGACCATGTAAAGAATGTTGGATGATTTGTTAGATGGAAAATGCAAGTTAGACAGGACTCACTCCTGCAGATGATATCTGGCTTGGTCCACTTCCCATCAACACATTTAATGATCCCAGTGCCACTTACTTTATCATATCCAATTATGCACTCATATGTGATCACAGTACCACGTGGAAAAAAGCTTTTCAGGAGGGAGTCAGCAGTGAGAATTGTGTTCTCTACATGTTGAGGTTTGGGGCAGTCAGCTAGGAGGAAATAAAAATGAAGAAAAATCACATACAAAAAATAATAAAAACTAAAAGCAAAGCTGTCATTGTGGTATTTGGATATTTTAAAATTATGCCGCAAAATATGTTTAAAAAAACAAATTAGATGAAGCTTTTTTTTTTGAACATACAAAGTGTTAAATGTACGGACTGGACATTCGCCAAAGGTTGTACTGATATTGTATTTGCAAATGGTTTGTGTATTGTCTTGGCTAACATATTTTCTGCGAAGCTTGCAATAAAATACAATAACTTACCAATGCATCGTGGTAGCTCAGAATCATAATCGCCAGTTTTAGTACACCTAATGGTTTCATTCCCAAACAAGGTATATCCTGTGTTACATGTGAAATGTATTGTTTGTTGATATTCTGGTTCATTGTCACTATTCCAAGAATTTTTGCCATTTTCCACTTTGGTTGGTTTGGGACAAGTAACAACTGAGAAAATTAGAAAAATAAAAATAAAATAGCTATTTAAGGTAAAAAATGCTTTGGTCAAAAAAGGAGAATACTTCAAACTGAACAACACTTACTGACACAGTCTGCCGATTCAAACCATCCTATGGCCAAGCAATGTTTGTAGCTTGATCCAATGATCCGGTACCTGCATAAAGACAAAAAAAGTCATAAGGAATGATAGGATGTATTCGACCTTAGAAAAGTACAGCTGGTAAGTAACATTTAATAAATAAAGATTATGCAATAATTTTCTATTTTCTATTTACTCTTTCACACATAGTCGTAGTTTGCTGACAGGATCCAAACGACTCAAAATCTAGGTCTCAGTTTGATTAAAGTGAACTCTGGCACGGTTCGTACGCAGATGCAACAGGACCGGAGATCGTTCCAAAAGCAGGAAGTGAACCATGGTGCAGCGTGTAGTTGGTGAATAAAACCAAAACAAATGGAAGAGTCTAATGCTAGAGGAAGAAATGGCTCAGGGTCTTTTGCTAAAACAAAAGAGAAATCTTACAAGCACATTTTGCTTATATTTTGTCAAGCAGAAAGTCACACTCATGTTTTCTTTTGAGCTTTTCATGTTATTTCCTTCAGTAAATCTTGATGCAACAGCAACTCCACCAAAGGCGAGTGGGTGAGCAGTTTTTTCAGTTACTTTGGATTGTTTAACACAGTGCAGTGTGATAGTGAACCACACCAGCTAAAATGTAACAAATGCTGCAATTTCAGTCTTCATTACCCATTGAACTGAGTCTACCGACTATCAGGTGTGAAAAGATCCTTAGCGGAGCTACTGCAAGTCAAGGCATACACTTGATTTCTGAGAATACACAATGACATTTAAGTAGATAATAATGGAATATAAATATTTGTGATCATACACACCCTTCTTCACAAGTTACTTTAACCACTGCACCAAACAGAGTACCTTGGCTGGTGTCAAATATCATGTGTGGTTGTGCTTCTGGGAGACCACAGTCTTTCTCTTTGATATAAAGAAACAACAAAATTAAAAAAATAAGAAATTAGTGTAGTGTTACAGAGAGCCAAGATGACCATGTAAAGCATGATGGATGACTGCATTTGGTAGATGTAAAATGCCAGTTAGACAGGACTCACTCCTGCAGATGATATCAGGCTTGGTCCACTTCCCATCGACACATTTAATGATCCCAGTGCCACTTACTTTATCATATCCAATTATGCACTCATATGTGATCACAGTACCACGTGGAAAAAAGCTTTTCAGGAGGGAGTCAGCAGTGAGAATTGTGTTCTCTACATGTTGAGGTTTGGGACAGTCAGCTAGGAGGAAATAATAATGAAAAAAAAAAATAAACAAACACACACACACACAAAAGCAAAGCTGTTATTGTGGTATTTGGTTATTTTTAAAATTAGTCTATAAAATATGTTTAAAAAACAAATTAGTTGAAGCTTATGTTTGAACACACAAAAGCATCAGATGTTCAGACTTGACGTTTCCGCATGCGTAAAACCCATTCGTGAAATTTCTGTATATAAACAATAGCAATCAAGGTGTCTATATTTATAAATTTGATTAAGTCAGTGCCTCACCAGCTATGAACCTAACTGCATGTCCCTGGGATCAGGGATGTAAATATAACATGTTCTCCATTGGCCACAGTGGCTTGTGAAGAAAACTTTTTATCGACCACCCAAATATTTCCCCAGCCACTTTTCTTTTCTTCATGTTGTCATCCGTTATTAAAATTACTTAGATCACATCATAACGTGTTGCTTTTTTAGATATTTATAGCCATGTTGCCAGGGAGTTTCAAAATATATTTAATGCTCATTATTATAAGAGGGGGCAAATAATTTCCATACAACTTAATATATATTTTCCTTCAGTGAATTTGTCACAAAGTACAATATAAGAACAATAATAATCAATGCTTGGATTATGCTCGTATTGTATACACTTCAATTTGTGGTTGGGATTTTTAGTTATATTGTATATACAACCACAAACCACAGGGTAGGTTTTTTTTTTGAGGCTCATCATTGAAAATATTGTAGCAAAACTAACTTCTCCTCTTTTACAATTTCATTGCAAGAACAAAAGTAAGTGTGTTTCTTTTCTGGAAAAATATGTTAACGGCCCATCTGGAAACATGCATTGCAAACTAGCTATGACTATAAATGGATGGATGTTATCCATCCATTCATTTTCATTACACCCTTGTCCCTTAATGGCGTCGGGAGGGCTGCTGGTGCCTATCTCCAGCCATGTTTCGGGTGAGAGGCGGGGTACACCCTGGACAGGTCACCAGTCTGTCGCAGGGCAACACAGAGACAAACAGGATGAACAACCATGCACACACACACTCACACCTAGGGACAATTTGGAGAGGCCTATAAATGTTATAGTGTTCATAATTTGTTTATACTTAATACCTGTTCCCATAAAAAAAAAAAACAATAAAGAACGAAAGCAAATTTGCATTTCCATTTGAACTCATGCTACGGTTTACTTTTTTGATCACGTTAGAAATTCAATGACACTTGTTCAAAAACCTATAAAATAAATGAAAAATAACCATTAGTCGTGATGTAGTTAGGTTTCCATCTCAGGATGGATCATTGTCAGTTTTATACAGTGGTGAAATGATAGGCTGGACAATGAGCTATTTTAAAAATAGTGGAAAGACGGTTTACTTTATTCACAAATGTATTCGCAAACTGTTTGTATATTGTCTTAGCTAACATATCTTCTGTAGGTCCTGAAATAAAGCACAAGAACTTACCAATGCATCGCGGTGGCTCAGAATCATATTCGCCAGTTTTAGTACACCTAATGGTTTCATTCCCAAACAAGGTGTATCCTGTGTTACATGTGAAATGTATAGTTTGTTGATATTCTGGTTCATGGTCACTATTCCAAGAATGTCTGCCATTTTCCACTTTGGTTGGTTTGGAACAAGTAAAAACTGGAAAAATTTGCAAAAGAAAAAGAAAACTGCTGTTTCAGGTAGAAAATACTTTAGTTGAAAAAAAAAAAGAGAATAATTTAAATTGAACAACACTTACTGAGACAGTTTGAAGTTCCAAACCAGCCTGTGTCCAAGCACTGTTTGTAGCTCGATCCATTGATCCAGTAACTGCATAAAGACAAAAGAAGTCATAAAAACTGATAGAATCTGTTCGACCATTAGAAGAGTTCAGCTGGTGAATAACATTTAATAATTAAAGATTATGCCACTAATTTCACATTTTCTATTTACTCTTTCACACAGTCATAGTTTGCTGACAAGATCCAAACAACCCAACCTTTAAGGAGGCAGTAGGCCATATTTCTTCTCAAAATAGCGCTGGCTATTTATATGGGTTGCAATTTCATTAAATCAAATAATACAACCATTAATCCATAAATCCATTTTTTCCTTACACCTTTATCCCATTGGGGTCAGAAGGGGTGCTGGTGTCTATCTCCAGCTTGTTACAACCAAAAAAAATTAAAAAATTTTTTCAAATGTGTGGACATGTCTAGATGGAGAGCCTGACAAAGATTGAATTGCTGCATGGTACATAAATACTGGTATTGCAGCAATGAACATATTAGTGGCGCATTCACACCTAACACATTTGGTCCGCTTTAAACAAATGAAAGTATGATTCCTCTGTTGGTCCAGACCTTTTGTGAAGGTGTGAATACAGTAAAGTGAATCCTGGTATGGACCAAACAACCAGACTGAGACCAATTTTTTGAGGTGGTCTCTCTCTGCTTCCAAACAAATTCTCGTACAGTTCGTCTCGGGTGTGAAATAAATACATGAAATATGCATTTTTTTAGACTTCACAAGTTCTTGTTAGTGGGTATTATGGTAAGAATGAACACATCAGAGTTGCTCGTACTTCTATATGTAGTGATTTTAATGAAATTGTACCTGATCTCCTGTTTTCTGCTTAGCAATGTTGTTGCCAGCTTGTGTTGGGTCAGCGCAGGCAGAGCAAACATATTTGCAGACTCTGTTTCAAAATTAGAAATATTCCATTGCAAAACCTGTGTTAAATGAACTGCTCTTGATGTTCAAAATTGTACTGCAATTATTTAAACAAGGGAAGAGTCAATGCACATCCGGACAGACCAAGAAAGCAAACTCCCAGCTGCCTCAAAATCTAGATCTCAGTTTGATTAAAGTGGCACGGTTCGAATGCGGATGCAAGAGAACTAGTGATCGTTACAAAAGCAGGAATGAACCATGGCGCAGGGCACCATTGGTAAATACAACCAAAAGAAACGGAAGAAATGGCTCATGTTCTATTGCTAAAAACAGAAGAGGAATCTTAGAAGCGCATGTTGTTTACATTCTGTGAAGAAGAAAGATGCACTCATGTCTACTGAGCTTTTCATGTTATTTGATCAGTAGATCTGCAAAGCCACCACAGGCAATGGGGTGAACAGGTTTTTCAATTACTTTGAATTGTTTAACAAAGTGCAGTGTGAATTCGAGCCACACCAGATAAAAATGTAACAAATATTGCAATTTGTTACATTTGAACAGAGTCTAGCGGACTTGCAAGTCAAGGCATACAGTTGATTTTCTGAGATAAAAAAATGACAATGACGCAGATAATCTCATTTAAATATTTAGAATCATACATACCCTTCTTCACAAGTTACTTTGACCACTGCACCAAATAGAGTACCCTGGCTGGTGTCAAATAACATGTGTGGCTGTGCTTTAGGGAGGCCACAGTCTTTCTCTTTGATATAAAAATACAACAAAAACAAAAATAAAAAAGAACAGACATCATAACTACATAAAACAAAAATGACCATGCAAATTGTGTTGGATAACTGTGTTTGTTAGATGTAAAATGCAAGTTAGACAGCACTCACTCGTGCAGATGATATCTGGCTCAGTCCACTTCCCATCGTCGCATTTCATGATCCCAGTGCCACTTACTTTTTCATATCCAGTTATGCACTCATATGTGACCTCGGTACCTGCTGGGAAATCCTTTTTTAGGAGGGATTCATCAGTGAGATTCATGTTCTCTCCACCTTTAGGTATCGGGCAAAAAGCTAGGGGGAAAAAAAAATCATCCATGAGCCTTGTAATTGATTAGCATTTCACCTCCAATTATCCAATGGGGGTGTGGGCTCCACCCTGCCACAAAGACCACCAGCACCCCCATGAAGACTCATGTAGTAATTGTACATTTTCATACTTCCTGTTATTAATTTTTATAACCTAGAAATAATGTCAGATCACACTGCAGCCATTTTCATCCCTATGTGATCACTCCTCGACCTTCAGTGCTCTCTAAAGCTAGGTTTATTGTTGACAATTTGAACTGGACCCAAGTATGCATCTTCGCCACCAGCACTGTCATGGCACCTGGTTGTGGTCCTCCAAATTTTTGTTGAGATTGCTCTACATTTTCCCCACCTGCCACTGTGGCCGGTGGAGAAAATGTTAAATTTCCATCCTGATTCTTCCCTGAAGAAAACTTTTCATCGACCATACAAATATTTCACCAGCCACTGTTTTATTTGTGCTGTCACCCATTCTTAAAATTACTTATATCAGCTCATAATGTGTTGCTTTTTTAGATCTTTACAGCCATATTGTCAAGTGGTTTCAAAATGTATTTTATACTCCTCAATATTTACGAGTGGTAAATAAATCAGTAAGTGGGGGCAAACACTTTGCAGAGAACTTTATAAATATATATTATCCTTTAGTGAATGTGTCATAAAGTTCAATATGAACACAATAAAAAACAATTCTGCAATTTATGCTTGTGTTGTATATACAATCACATTGAAAATATTGTAACAAAAAATTCTAATTTCTCCTCTTTTACAATTTCACTGCAAGAACAAAAGTTTGTTTCTTTTATGAAAAAATATGTTGTAAACTAGTTAAGGCTATAAATCATATACTGTTCATAATTTGTCTATACTTAAAACTTCCCATTCAAATATACAGTAAAAAAGAAAGAGAATTTGAATTTTAACTCATGCTATGGTTTACTTTTTTAATCATGTTACAATACCAACATTATCAAACCTATAAAATAAATGAAAATTAACTATCAGTCGTTTAGCTAGGTTTCCATCTCAGGATGTATCATTGCCAGTTTTATACAGTGGTGAAATGATAGGCTGGACAATGAGCTACTGTACAAGTGGTTGAAACACGGTTTACGTTATTCGCAAATGTATTTGCAGACTGTATATTGTCTTGGCTAACAGATCCTCTGAAGCCTGAAATAAAGCACAAGAACTCACCGATGCATTGTGGTGGCTCAAAATCATACTTGCCAGTTTCAGTACACCTAATGGTTTTATTCCCAATCATGGTGTATCCTGTGTTACACGAGAAGTGTATCATTTGTTGATATTTTGGTTTATTGTCACTACTCCAAGAATGTTCGCCATTTTCCACTTTGGTCGGGATGGGACAAGTAACATCTAAGAAAATTAGAAAACGAGAATTTCTGTTTCAGGTACACAATGCTTTGGCCAACTGTGTTGAAAAAAAGAGAATTCAGACACTTACAGACACATTCTGCCCTTCCAAACCATCCTATGCCCAAGCACTGCTTGTAGCTCTGTCCAATGACCCAGTAACTGCATAAAGACAAAAGAAGTTATAAAGAATGACAGAATCTGATGAACCATAAAAAAGCTTGTGAGTAAGATTTAACATAAAAAATTATGCAAATAATTTTATACTTTCTTTTTATTTACACAGAGTCATTGCTTAAAGACAGGATCCAGACAAACCCATGCCTATTTAAGTTGACTGTAGGCTTTCTTTCTTCCCAAAATAACACTAGCTTTAATCTTCTTTTTATAAAAGAGAAAGTTTGTTTTAAAGTAAAATTGTACAGCATATATTCACATCCATCCACTGTCTATATCTGCTTATCCATGCAGGCTTATAGGGGGTTCTAGTGCCTATCTTGCACCCCTGAAAATAGAAGAGAAAGAATCAGGATTTCAATTTGATTCCCTCATGCAGCAGTTTAATGGAGTGAAACATAAACATAGCAATACATGTTGCTCAATGTCATAAAGTGAAGGAAAAAAATAGTAAAACAAAATAATATTAAACTGCTGAATAAAATGCAGAAATATGTTTTTATATATTCCTGACCTCTTATGATCCCCGGAGAATATTTTAATTATTATCTTTAAAATGATAGCTGCACAAACAAAAATCTTTGCAGCACACACCAGCACAAATGAAGCCGAGTAGACTGAAACCAAATTTGTTTGATTTTGTAAAAATGGGGAGGAGGGGCTGGTTGACCTTTAAACTTTCATTAATATCTTCAAATCCAGAGCAGCAAACACAATATTTTTGCTGCACAAACCAGCACAAGCATGGTCAAGTTAAGTGACACTAATTTTGTCTGATTTTAAGAAAGTGTGGGGGCTGGTTGACCTTTCATGACCTCTGGAAACATTTCTTAATATATTTAAAATGATAGCAGCACAAACAAAAAATTTTGCTGCACAAACCAGCACAAACGATTTGAAGATTTGAAGAAGGTGAGCTGTTCTTGATATTCAAAATGGTTTTGCAGTTATCCGGAATGCACATGAGGACAGAGCAAAACAGCAAACTCAGAGTTCCCTCAAAATCTAGGTGTCATTTTGATTGAAGTGAATACTGGCAAGACTCAAATGCGGATGCAAGTGGACTGGATATCATTCCAAAAGCAGGAAGCAAGCTATGACGCAGGGCACAATTGGTAAATAAAACCAAAACAAACGCAAGAGTCTAATACTACGAAAGAAATGACTCATGGTCTTTTGCAAAAACCAAAAGAGAAATCTTACAACTGCATTTTGTTAATATTTTGTGAAGAATAAAGTCACACTCATTGTCTTCTTCTGAGACTTTCATGTTATTCCCTTCAGTAGTTTTTGGTGCAACGCCACCAAGGCGATGGGGTGAAAAGGTTTTTCAATTTCTTTGAATTGTTTAACACAGTGCAGTCCGAAAGCAAACCACACCAGCTAAAAATGGAGCAAATGTTGCAATTCCACAATTGAACCGAGTCTACCAAACTATTAGGTGTAAAGTAACCCTTAATGGAGTTACTGCAAGTCAAGGTATAAAGTTGATTTTCTGAGATAAAACAATGACATTGACGCAGATAATCTAATTTAAATATTTGGAACCATACATACCCTTCTTCACAGGTTACTTTAACCACTGCACCAAACAGAGTACCTTGGCTGGTGTCAAATAACATGTGTGGTTGTGCTTCAGGGAGACCACAGTCTTTCTCTTTGATATAAAGAAACAACAACAACAACAAAAAAAAAAGGAATTAGTGTAGGATTACAGAAAGCCAAGATGACCATGTAAAGCATGATGGATGACTGTGTTTGTCAGTTGTAAATTGCAAATTAGACAGGACTCACTCCTGCAGATGATATCTGGCTCGGTCCACTTCCCATTGACGCAGTTCATCATCCCAGTGCCACTTACTTTATCATATCCAATTATGCACTCATATGTGATCACAGTGCCATCCGGGAATTCATTTTTTAGGAGGGATTCATCTGTGAGAACTGTTGTCTCTCCATGTTGAGGTATGGGACAATCAGCTGGGAGGAAACAAAAATGAAAAAAATGACACAAAGACACACACATAAAAGCAAAGCTGTTATTGTGATTTTGGTTATTTTAAAATGATTCTACAACATAAGCTGAAAATTTGTTAGTTGAAGCTTATGTTTGAATGCACAAACGTTAACTAACACAAACAAAATATTAACACAGTGTAAGTTATTGTATAAACATTACATAATTAATCATATACGCTACAGGTATAATGTTGCAAGATTCTTGTAAAGGAGGATGTAATTTATATAAAAAGGCAGACTACAATGCAAGCTAAAAATGTACATCCCTCACTTCCTGTTCAGATGAAATAAAATCCTGGTACGCATTGAACTTTCTCAAATTAAACCGTGATAAAACTGAGTTTTTACTCATTGGCACTAAACCTACACTATCTAAAATCAACAACTTTTCCCCGACAGTTCTCTGGTCTCTGCAACCCCTTAAGTTAGAAGTCTGGGTGTCATTCTTTACAGCACTCTCTCTTTTTACTGTCAAATTAATAATACTATCCGGTCTACACACTTCCACCTCTGTAATATTAACCAACTTCATCCATCCCTCTCCCTGTATTCTGCTTCCATTCTGGTCCATAGTCTGGTCATTTCTCGAAATGATTACTGCAATTTTCTCCTTGTTGGTTTGCCTACTTCGACTGGTTCTCTTCGTTCTTCCTCTTCCATCCACCTCAGTGTGCCTGTTGTCCATCTCAGCACCATGGGGAAAAGAGGCATCTCTTACTCTGCTCCATAACTCAGGAACGCTTTTCCCCCTGACATCCATAATATTGACTCTCTTCTGACCTTCAGAAGAGAGTCAATTTGACTCATCTGTTCAACCCAAAACTCATCTGTTCAAGTTAGCCTTCTCACTTTAATTGTGTAGTGATTTTGTGGTTTCGTGTCTTGTAGCCATTTCTTTACTGTTTGTGTTTTTAATGTTGTAAAGTGCCCTTGGGTATTTTGAAAAGCACTGTCAAATAAAATGCATTATTATTAAAGTAATAACCAAAAGGGATGCAGTCAACAGACAATTAAACTGTTGTAATAGTTGTTCAATACAACCTAAAAGGAGCTGCCTGCCCAAATTTATGGATTATTTTCGGACTTCTGGATCAAGACTGAAAAGGTTTTTGCTTAGACAATTGCATGTTTTAAAATGCTGTCGCTACTTATTTTAAAGTCTCCAAATCCTTTTGAATTGAAATTGATGCTCTGTACCAGTTACTTTTTCTTTTTTTTTTACCTGTATTGTCTCTTATGTATGTACATCTATGGTATATTGTTTTTTATCATTACTTTTGACTTGGTAGTCATTATAGATCAAGTTAACTGCGAACGTCTAGCAAAGGTTTGGCCAACGCTTAATAAACGTCTGATGGACGTTTACCGGTGTTTTGACGTTCTGCGTCGTTATGTCAACGTGTAGGGGACGTAGTCTGAACGTTTAATGCTAGTGGGGTAGTTGTTGTAGTTCAGGTTGTTTTTTTAAATATAGGTGTTCTTATTTGTTAATGTGACCCTCACATCAGACAAATAAAACGTAATATATTTTTATATGTGACAACAAAGACTAGTACAACAATATAAAATCTTTGAAGCCGCTTTTACCGGTGCCGTACTGACCTGCAACATTCCCGATAAATAGGTACAGGATAAGGAGTTTTCTCTGTCTGCCGGTGTCAACTAAATCCTCCATAGATGTGAAAGGCAATACAAACCATCCGGATAAAGCTGCCTCTACCTCAGTCCAACTTTAGTCATGGGAATGAGGTGTGTAGAGGCGCTCCTCGCGGTGTAAATGATTCTCCTTCCACTGAAGACAATTCACTTTCTTTAGCTACTAGTGGCAAATGAGGTGAGGTTGAAAGATTTCAAAATAAAAGTCTTGGTTTCCCCACATAAGTTACTGTTTTGGAAAACTAATTTATGGTTTATTCAAACAAACGACTTTCACAAAAATATCACCTCACAGCATCCTAACCACGAACCAGTTTACATGATTAACAACAATAATTCGGTAAGCCAGCTGTACTGTACCTCAGTTACCTTTAATTCTTATAATTCTTAACTTATTAAAGCTAAAGAAATTTGACTTAATTCATTAGCAGTCATCAACCAGATGTGATTTGAATATTGTTTTTTTAATCTAAAAAAATTCAGAACAAGGACACAGAAAATCAGCATAGTTTTATTTTTAGAATGCTATGTCAATGTCATAGCAATCCATTTTAAATATTTTCTTTTCATTCAAGGAGTTCCTTTTTTCTAATGAAGCAATGCAAAGCCACAGCATGCTGCAATGACATAGAAAATGGACAGAACAGTGCAAGGGAGATAGAGTGTTATCCTTGTCAACCTGTACCTGGTATTCAGAGCTGGATTTACTCAAGCATACAAACTATTGTACAAAACTCAAAGCGTAAGCAGACTAGTAAGCTTAAAACTTCTTGATAAAATTCAAGTTTACCCTCCATTTGACTTTTATTAATGTGAACTTTGTCACATATTTGTTACAATAAAATCAGATTTCACTGTTTTAAATTCTAATTTATTATTATAACTTGCAAATTTTGTGCTAATGTGCAAGTAAGATTGATTTTAGAGTGCTTGTTAAAAACATTACTTACTACTGTAGAAACCAAATGGATTTGGGTCAACTGTGTCCAAGAAGTTGATAAATTAATAATAAATTGTAAATCCTCATATTCAGGAGCTCAGATAATGAACATAATATTTAATATTGTAATAATATTGATTATTAATAATATTTCTGACCTGATATAAATATTTGATTAAATATGAGTGCCTAAATGTACACAGAATTAAGTTGCAGTCAGAAACCATTAAACTGGGAAACAAGATAAAAAATTCTTTCAGGATTTCAAAAACTAAAAACTGTGACTTCTATCATAGAGTGCTAGGTGTAATGAAGTATCATACCTTTTTGTAATGGGAGCTCCCACATTGTTGGTCTACATCATTAACGGTATAAATTGATCCCAGTCTGTTCTGGTAGTTTTTACATTACAAAGAAAAAAAACTTCAAATTTCTAACATGGAATATATAACTCAACATAGAGTTCTATGTTTTGTCCAGTAATCTCAGCTTACAAAAGAGATTTATTGTGTTATACACATCTTTATCTTTACATATGCAGAAATAGATACATTGTACACACATTGTGTCATTGTCAAAAATAGATTATTTCTTTTTCTATTTTTTTTTTTTATCAGAAAATGTTTAATTTTAAAGATGCTTTGGAATCTTTCTCAATAAAACGGTCTGTTAATGTTCTGCATAGTAGACAAAAAACCCACAGTAATAAATAATAATGAAAAGAAAGAATCTTCACTAGCCTCCAATGCAGTCTGTAAACTGCATAAAACCCACCGTATCATTCCTGAACAACTTGGATTATATGTCGGGCCTGATAAAATATCATATAACAGAAAAACCTGGGAACTCACAGGCTATGAAGACATTTAAGCTATCAAATCAAATCAAATCAAATTTTATTTGTATAGCGCATTTCAGCAGCAGGGCATTTCAAAGTGCTTTACATCATAACAAACACAAAAACACAGAGTCATGCAATATTGAAACAATCAAAAGCATTACATTATGTCAAGTGCCACTGTTAAATTCGTAATTGATTACGTTTCAAATGTAACTCTAAACAGGTGGGTTTTTAGTCGAGATTTAAAGGCACTCAGTGTTTCAGCTGTTTTACAGTTTTCGGGAAGTTTGTTCCAGATTTGTGGTGCATAGAAGCTGAATGCTGCTTCTCCTCATTTGGTTCTGGTTCTGGGGATGCAGAGCAGA
>CAEGAE010071702.1:0-25968 GCA_903067095.1 Girardinus metallicus | reverse complement strand
CTTTGGGCACACAATGTTGCTAGATCCAATAGGAGGCTTGTACCAATTTGCTTAGTTAAATCCAGGTGGCGACTTTTATTTTGGCCAGGCAGTGTATATATTAACTACTATGTTTTAATGTGACAAAATATGGAAAAGTTCAAGGGGTATGAATATATTACTGTTAATTTATGTAAATATGGACTTTGGTTTTGTAAAATAATATTGCGTTGACATTTGTTATTCACCTGCAATACATCAATAATCTGAATTTGACAGTTTGCGCTGACTCTCTTCACGTGACAGATCCAGTGTTCAGACAGAAATCTTCTATGAAATAAAGGCAGAAATGTTTTTATTGTAGAAAAGAAACAACTGTCACTCCTGCCTTTTATTTCCTGTTAGATTTTTTTATTTTTTTTTATCTGCTTTTTCTGCTTTATTTTACTTTGCAGCACGTTGGGTGTTTAAATGTAATTTGTACATACATAACACTATTACAGATGTTATCTAATGTGTGTAATTTTGCCAGCTGTATATGAATGATAATATTTTGCTGATGTATTGATTGGTTTTGAATCCCCATGTGGTTCCCTTCCAGCCCGTGGTCCGAGCTCCACGTCGCTTCAATCCGCTCCATATTCCCAAGGAGCTTCAGAAGGCCCTCCCCTTCAAGAGCAAACCCAAACAGCAGCAGCCCAAAGGAAAGACCCCCAGGGACGTCCAGAGGCCCAGCGTGATCCGAGAGCCGCACGAGAGGAAGGTGAGCACAGCCGGACTGGATTGAAAAGGATTTCCTCAAATTTATCTGTTACTTCAACTTCATTTAAGCAGCTCCACATTATTGTATTTATTAAGACAAATCTGTTTTTATGTGAACTTCAGTATCCGACAATAAATGTTAGTGTACTTTGGCATCGTTTGGCCTAGTCTAGCAACGGTCCTGTCCTAACCTGTACTGTTCAGAAGCGTCAATCCTGCAGAATAAGATGTGATTTATAGTGCATAATTTAATGAATATGGTAAAAAAACATATTGCCTGGCATTTATTTATTGCAAGATTGGCTATTCTGGTGAAAAATCCTATTTCAGTGAAGATATGAGGAGGTAATGCTAAGCTAATATTTTAAGCTGTGTAATTGATTTATGGTTTAATTTCTTTTGGTGTAGTGTAGGAATGCACAGTATAAACTGTATAAGGGAGAAATTTGGCCTACGATAGAGATCTGTAGTCTACGAGCTAACCGTTGTAATGCTTGTTGATGACGTAACCAGCCTGTAACCAGCTGCATCAAAACAGAGTGAGGGGGAAGCAGCATAGCTGAGAGCGCAAAGAAAGGGCTCGTTAAAAAGGCAGGTGCAAAAACATCAATTATCTGGATCTGGTTTGGGTTTAACCACTGGTGGTCTTTGGGAGACTAACAGGAGGAGCGTGGTAAAAAAAAGTGAGGGTAAAAGCGAGAGTGAAGTCAGTGGCATCCCATACAGGAGGCGTCCAATGGACCCCGTTTCTTAACACTCCCAGGTACCATGTCTTAGCACAATGCTCAGGAACACGGCAAACATCATGGTCAGACAAGCGAGGAAGCGCCATAGGGCAGGGTGACAGAGTGACGGTCTTAAGGTTTTTCTGAAACCATGTGAAAACACCCCGTAGCGCAGTGCAACACCGCAGGACCTCAGAGTAAAAAACTTGTGGCCCTGTATCTTAAGACCGCAAGAGGGTGAAACAGTGAAACCAGGAGCAGAAAAGTTTAGTCTGTAGTGTGTGGAAGAGAGGAAATACAAGCATTAAATCATTGTTTCCCCCGGCGTATGGCAGCCCCCAGGTTTTACTTGCCCCACCAACCAGGCTAAGCACAGCTTGTTTTTGTTTATATTAAAAAAAAAATCTGACAGCAGAATTATTCCAAAAGGATGGGTTTATAGTTGATGCATTTAACAGGCCACAAAGCCGGACTGCGCACCAATCACACCGCTGGCACCGCTGCACGTGCCTCTTTTCGCTCAAACTGGACACAGGCTGACCTGTATGGATATTTTCATCAGCCCCATGTGAGGAATTATGATTCTTAGCAGAATTTTTCATCAAGGTAGAAGTCAAGTTTAAAACCCACAATGTTAGCTCTGGTTTTGCAGGTCTATAGATATACCCTGTGGGTGCACTTTCAGAGGTGCCCATTGAGTGTGCAGTGGAAATTATTTATCTTTGTGAACACAGAATTATGTGTTCACAAAGGTAAATCATCTGTGCCCGCTCGGATTAAGTCTATGTATGTGTTCCTCAGTTAGACAGTGTGTTAGTGGTTAAGTGGTTCCCTAATACGCATGGTTTGGTAAAGGGGTCAAGACAAAGCCCCAAATTTTCACTTGACCAATCCCTTGCTGACAGTGGGTTAATCACGTTCCTCTTAAAACAGGATTGTCAGTCTGTCTATAAGTTCTGAGTGGGTTCCACTGTTATCAGAGCTCAGTGATCTCTTTTCAAACAGGAGCCAGCTTATTGTCTTGTCCTCATGTTAGAAGATGACAGTTTCTTCTGGTCCTCTAGGTGGCAGCACTTCTCCATGCTCTGAGCACAGTCCACCATTACAAGAGGAAGAGTGCCCACAAGGTGCAGCACGCCAAACACAAAGAGTTCCTCCAGCAAAAGGAGAAAGACGAGGAGGCTAAGCTGAAGCGGCAGAGGGAGGCTAAGAAGAAGCTGTACAGAGCGATGGGTCAGAAGGACCAGAAGAAGCAGCGCTCCAGCCTGAAGGGGGCGCCCAGCGACCTCTAGCTCCCTCACTGGATCTGTGTGTCTGAACTATGACTGACTGTTTTTATGTCTCCCTGGAGACGCTTTTATTAAGTAAAACCTGGTGTGAGCTCAGATCTTCTGTTTAGGTCTGCACATTATGGTCTCTGGTTTCATGAGAATACTATAACTTTGTTCTACAGTGGAATAAAGAAATGCGACATCAGTATGAAGCCTGGATTTTTGAGACCAGTGCACTTATAACCTATGCAAATAGATACTGATTGTTAAATCTTACATTTTTATTGTTTATGGTCAGTAAAATTCTGACCTTAATATCTGACCTTAAACATTTAGAAATAGCTCAAAGTGAGCCACTGTACCAATCTTCTGTTGGTAAGATACTTGTTACAAAGGCAGATGCTCTCCCATATAGCTTTTTTTTTTTTTTTTTTAGCATGGAACACATTTTGATGTAACAGCTGGTGCTCTGTGTAGAGCCCATTTCATCAGGGACTTATCTTTAAAGCCACCATCTAAGATACTGATGGATACAGAAGGATACGACCTGTTTAAATAAAAGATTTCACCTTTCACAAACTACTCTCTGATTGGTTGGCTTCAGTGGCCTGTTGAGGCTCTGCCCACTTTCTACATTACCTCGGCTGAGATAAAGTGACGCTAACATGAAATAAGAAATACAGCTTCATCAAAGTAAGAGCAAACTTTAGCTTCAATGGACAGTGTTGTGACTGAGTGCTTATTGTCAAAAAGATTACTTCATATTTTATTTCTTCTTTGTCTTTATCACTATCTCCATTCAGTGACGGCTAGATCCTTGTATCTGAACAAAAGACAAATGTCAGCAAAAATAAATTACACATAGAATTTTGGACAGCAAATAGATCCTATAGGATAAACTTCAGAGTTAACTTAATGAAAATACAAAAAAATCAGAATTAATAAGAAATCACACTCAAGTGGAACCATTCTGGGTGTATAAATAAGGGAGTTTTGGGGTGGTAAAAAAAGTCATTTCAAACTGAAAATTTACTTGCTGATCCATTGTTCAGCAACTTCATGGAATTTACAACTGAATTGAAATTGCTTTTCATTCTGTAAAATTTGGTTCGACTTTGAAAAATAATTTGTGAATAAAATATTTTCCCCATTAAAATGAAGTGATTATTTAGAAAACATTTTCACCGTCAAGGGACCAGATAGATTTTCTTGTGGACCAGCTCAACAGTGTGATGCCAAATAAATCACACTCATATCCCGGAAGTTGGCGTAGGTCAAAAAAGTTACTGCTTTTATTTTGAAGGACTGTGACCGGAAGCCATGGTTGGCCCCACCAGTAGTCTCAGTAGGAAAAGTTTGAAGGAACATAATTATCCGTTGGGTGGTCAGAAGGATAGCTGGGCTGTTCTCAAGGCTTGCTTGGCTTCAAATGGCTCCGACAAATGTCCGATATCAGCTCTGCGCAGCTGCGGGAGCAGGTAGGTCCTCCACCCGGCACTGTCGCATGGTTCTCTGTTAGCTTGGAGCTAAACTCTGAGGTGATGCAACTGCTTTGCAGTTGACAGATCACCTGAAACCACATGTTAACACTCGTGTCTGCAGCCCAGCTGGACACAGGATGACCGACTCGTGGCTGCGTTTAGGTCAAATCAGAATCGGGTTAAATATTCATATTCAGGGTTTGTTTACTGTGCTGCATGTTTTAAAATGAACTGTTTTGTTGCAGTTGGTATTGATATGATGTTGGAGATCCGAAGGAAAATTTCCTCCTTGACGGACAATAAAGTTTACCATATCTTATTTCTCACATCGATACTGATATTTTTCATTTGTGTAAATTTGTTTTATTATTGTTGATAATGTGTCTCCTTCATTTCTTTCATTACTCTTATAATTAATTGAGATATGTATTATAACGTATGCTTTGAGTGTAGTCTATGTTCCGTTTCTATTAACATTTAATTAAAAATAATAATTAATGGCACCATTGAACTCCAGAACTGAGGGGTGTGATACTTTTTAACATAGCCCTTAATAGGTTTTTTATTATTATTATTATTCTAAAATCTTTAATGCTGGTAACTGTTAAAATGCAATAATAAACCACAATACGACTAAACTGGATTAATTGTATTTTAACTGAAACCACATATTGATGAAAAATACATTTAATTGAAAAACACTTTTTGCTGCTAAATTATTGAATAGACATATGAGCTCAAATAGTAAATGGACTGTACTAGTATATAACGCTTTATCAAGCCCAGAAGCACTACAGTCACTCACACACACATTCACACACTGAATGTGTGTGTACATACATTCAGTGTGTACACACACACTGAGAGCATGGCAGTGTGCTATGGCATAGCTTGCCATGCACAGAGAGCATGGCAAGTTACTGTATAGTAGCCATAGCTGCCATTCACCACCACCTGCAGGCTTGGGGGGTGAAGAGTCTTACCACACAACAACAGAGGCAGACAGAGCCCCCAAACTGAACAAACCCACCGTCGTCCCTCGACAAAAATCTGTTCTTTAACCACCAAATCGGTGTAAAGTGTTATTCTATTCATTCAGATTTCCAGAGTTTCAGGAACTCCTGATCATTCATGGATCTTCTTTAGAACTGTGGACGCTGATCTGCCGTTCAGCTCTAACTGTGGTTTAGGATGAGCTGAGCCATGCTGAGGGAACTGAGCCAGCGTTCTTACTGCAGAGTACTGCTTGTGTTTTTCTGACCAGGCTGCAGCTCTCCAGTGGAGTCAGAGCTGCGGGTTTTGCTGCAGCAAAAGATTATGGTCCTAGATGGCGGAATGGGAACGATGATCCAACAAGAGAAGCTGGAGGAGGAAGATTTCAGGGGAGAAGAGTTTAAGGAGCATCCTCTACCTCTGAAGGGCAACAATGACCTCCTGAGCATCACACAGCCAGCCATCATTTATAACATACACAAGGTAATCCAGGCAGATGGATCCAGATGTTGTCCTGTCTGATGCTGGACATGTGGCTTCTTTGACTAGACCAAAGTGCTGCATTGTTGTCCATGGTGTGTTTCCAGGAGTACCTGCAGGCCGGAGCTGATATCATTGAGACCAACACGTTCAGCAGCACGTCCGTCGCCCAGGCAGATTATGGACTGGAACAGCTGGTACGAGCAGCACACGGCTCCTGCTGTCAACACAAAGGTCACGCACACAGAGAGACAAGAGTTCACTGATTAACCATCGATGAGCTCATTCTGAGAAATTCTCCAGGATCTGTTTCTACATACCAGAGCTTATCAGAGCTGACCTGTGAGCTTGCTCCTGATGGCTAAAAGCTCTTTTTTGCTTTTGTTCTGCACAACTTCAGTCAGTTTGAAGTTGATAACTGGCTCTACTTAGTGTGTCACCTACTTCTCATTCAATAAGTTAAATAAAAGCTGATTTGGATGCGGCAAAGTTGGGTTTTCAGTAAAAGTCTGGATTGACATTGTTCTACTTATCATAAAAGTGTATTTGTAAAAAGACAAATATTCTGAGTTCTAATTAACATCTTTTGCTGTAAGAAAATTATGTCAATAATAATTTCACACTGATTAAAAATTCAAAGTTTAATAAACAAATTTGTAGCATTGTTGAGCTGCAGTTGGGGGCCACAAAAAAATCTGTCCAACTGCCACATGTGTCCCCTGGATGTGGACTGAAGTGGAGTGAAGCATTATAAGCTATATTGTTTCTTGATCGTTGTGAAGTAATAATGATCCTGCTGAATTCTTTTAATATATGCTCTGCTTTATTATGGAAAAGATTTTACATTATGGAGCTACTGCTGCCGCTAACTTCTTACTTACCTACTTACATGGATGCTCGGTATGAGGGATTTCTGTAAAGTCAAGGTCATGATCCAAGCGATTGTTACTATGTGTTCACCCAGGAGTCTATGACTCCATGCAGTCTGCTGGGTTTCCTTACATAGAAACCTTTTAACCAAACTGAATAATAAACTGAATTTAGAGCGAAGATCAATTGGCTTTATTTTTCTGCAAAGTGCCTTCAGGTGGCGCGTTATGAATTGTCGCCATATAAATAAACTGAGTTGAAGATGTGAAAGAAAAATAAAGAAATCTGTGTTATGTGTTGAAATGTGGTCAGGACAAGAACATGGACACCGTTCGTCACCAGTCAGTGTGCTGGTTTGTCTGGTTTAAACATACCAGAACAACTGGAGCAGGTTTTCCTGTCTGGACTCTGGAAATGTTATTTTTAAATGTTGACTAATTCATAGTTAAAGCTAAGTGAAGACAATATGGTTCCACTTGAACTTCTCCATGCCATCTGTTAGGTGTGTGCGACATGAGCATATGGAAGCATGTGGAACTTGTGGCTAATGTAGCTGTCACTTTAGCCTTTTCTTCTGTATTAGATGAGTTTAATGTTGTTGCTTCAGAGGGTACCTGTGTGTTTGTTTTGCAGGCCTATCGCCTCAACAGGGCGTCAGCAGAGCTGGCGAGGAAGGCAGCCGATGATGTCACCAAACAGTCTGGTTAGCTGAACCTCCTGTCTGCTGCAGTGATGGTCATACACCAGCACAGGGGTTTCTCATGGGATTAACATGTTCTGTGTGTCCTCAGGTTGGAAACGCTACGTGGCCGGGGCGCTGGGCCCCACCAATAAAACCCTCTCTGTGTCGCCGTCTGTGGAGAAACCAGATTTCAGGAACATAAGTAAGAATTTAGCATTAGTGTAAATCTGTCTACATCAGGCTGACCTCAACCTGAGTCACTGTACAAGGAGGCCGGTGAGACAGGATACCAGGTCACCATGACCACGCTGAAGAATAGCCTCACCTCCCAAAGGCCACAGCAGGGAACTGATCCAGAAGCAGAATGCTCCTTGTTGTTTGCCTCTGTAGCTGTTGTCCTTACTGCTGTTTGGTTTTGTGACTCCAGCGTTTGATGAGCTGGTGGCGGCTTACACAGAGCAGGCTCGAGGTCTGCTGGACGGCGGAGCAGACATCCTTCTGGTAGAGACCATCTTTGACACGGCCAACGCCAAGGTAACATTTCTTCAGCTTAAGACCTGGTAACAAGGTGTCTAATTTATTAGAAACATCTTAAACATACAGAACAAAACATTATGCAGCTTCAGTGATTAAAGCTCTGCAGATGTTGTAATGTGTGGTATTTGTTACTCAGACAGTTTTTCTTCCTGTAGTTTCATGATGCTGTCTTCCTGTCTGTCCTCAGGCTGCTCTGTTTGCCATCGACCTTCTCTTTGAAAAGTCCTATGAAAGGAAGCCCATATTTGTACGTGATTTTCACTTTACTTTTATGATCTTAACTGAAGTTTCCAGATGGAAACTTTTTGAATCTGTGAAACTTGTCAAACATGTTATTTATGTGTATCTACATATGTTATTTCAATTTATCTGCATGATTGCATTTTTTTAATCCACTGCTGCAGATAAAAATAATAAAACTGAGGTAGAAATGTTTGTATTTCTGCTAAAATGGCTGACAGGAACTTTTGCATTTGTTAAATCAGATTTAGGCACAAAATAGAAATAGGTATTTTCCAGTGCATCTCACAGCTCCAGATTAGTAATTAACCTCACAGGTGAACAATGTCATTGGAATCACCACTGATGACCAAACAGAACATTTATGTGGAGGATCAATTACTTGTTAAAGTTCCAGGGGATTACTTGAAAATAACTCCTAAAGTAATTTATTCCTAAAGGTTGCAGTATTTTATGGTACAGTACAGGACCTATGACGTAAGGTATGTTGTCATGACTACATTGTGAGGTGTTTTTGGGATGGTCCAGATCTCAGGAACCATTGTGGACCGGAGCGGCCGGACACTGTCCGGTCAGACAGGCGAGGCATTCGTAGTGAGTGTGTCCCATGCAAAGCCGCTGTGGTGAGTTGACCTGTTGGAGAATCAAGATGAGGTGATGTGGGATGAACACAGACAGGAGTCATATGTGTGCCTTGCTGTGTTGCAGTATTGGTCTGAACTGTGCGCTGGGGGCAACAGAAATGAGGCCTTTTATTGAGGCGATTGGGAAAAGCACAACAGCTTTCATCATCTGTTATCCTAATGCAGGTAACCCACAACAACATCTAGTCCATAGTGTCGGCATGGTAACCTGTCTTCAGATATAATGCTAGTGATTTAATGAATAACTGAAGGCTTCAGTGAGATGCCGACAGGTTGTCGGCGATCAATCTAAACTGTTTGCTTTTCATTAAAGGACTTGCAGCTTTGACCTGTGCTCTACTTCCTGTTGCCTCATCTGTTGGACCACCCAGTCCACTTATTGATGAGGTCAGGGGTAATCTTAATAACACTTTGTGTTCTTTTTTTTTTGTTAGGGCTTCCCAACACGTTTGGAGGATATGATGAAACACCTCAAGTTACAGCCTCCAGTTTACAGGTCCTGTTCAGTTTCCTCACTGATGTTTAGAAGTAGTTGCCACAATCCTTAGTACCCTGATAAAGATGTGCAGCTCAGCCTTAAAATATATGATTGCTGTGTTAACTGTTAGCACAAGACACCATGCTTTGTTGTAGTTGAGGTAAACAGAAGATTTTCCGACCTCTCTTCCCATCCTGCTCAGAGAGGTGGGTCCTGCTGCAGCCCATTTCATCACAGTTCCACTTGTACTTTAGGAATAGTTTGCTTCTACTATAGAGCTATTCAAGTTCAGGCTAGAAACTATTTCCTTATAGCCATTTCCCGACTTGCAAAGGTCAACCCACATTGACTTGAATAGCATATCCTTTTGTTTTTTTCTGTAGTATTATTAATCAAATAAAAATTTAATTGTATTAATCACTCTCTGGGTTTGTGATTAATCACAATTAATTGCTATGCCTAACTTTGCAAGCTTGAAATATAAATATGTGCAGAATTGTGGTTCTTGCACAAATGGTTATTTTCTAGTTCTTGGGTGC
Source organism: Girardinus metallicus (assembly GCA_903067095.1). Classification (NCBI taxonomy): domain Eukaryota; kingdom Metazoa; phylum Chordata; class Actinopteri; order Cyprinodontiformes; family Poeciliidae; genus Girardinus; species Girardinus metallicus. The sequence continues at coordinate 16,287 of CAEGAE010071702.1, read as the reverse complement.
TCCACCCCTTTCTGATGCCGCCCTGAGCAACTGCCTATACAGCCCTTATCACTGATCAAAAGTCCTAAAGCCTGGAGGAGTTTCTGTTGAGCAGTTAGTCGTCTCCTTTCAAAGGCTGGTGTAGCATTCTGAGTGTCCAACTAGATTTATTTAAATTCCAAATGGACAAGATTTTCTAAGGATGAGATAGTGACAACATAGCACCAGAATTTAGGCAATATATTCATTTTGATAATTATGTAGTACGTTAATGATGTTGTCAGCCATTTGTTATTTGTTGCTAATTGAGTAATAAATCAGACTTTGCTCATACAAGTGTTTTTATATTTTTAAAAAGATGATGACATCATCATCGTAGAGACATGGTAGGTTCAGTTGTCTGCATGCGTTCCATAGTCAGAGGCTCCCTGGCTAACATCAATAACTCTGGTGATGATGAGTGGATCGTTTCAGGATTCACTAAGAACTACTTCAGGTCGATAAAATGGATAAATATCAATTATCCAGAAAGATAGTTGATATTTTCTGTTTCTGTGGAGTTTTGAGACTTTATCTGTCACGCGCCTTAGTTTAACACAAACTTCCGATTTTAGGTTTAAATGTAAAAAAAAATAAATAAAAATCAGTGTGTGACGTTGCACTACCACTGGCTGCCTGAATGCTGCTCAAGTGTCATGTCTCTCACAGGAGTTTGCTATGGATGGACTGGTGAACATAGTGGGGGGATGCTGTGGGACCACCCCGTCACACATCAGGTCAGTGTGGTTTTTCTCCGGCAGCTCAGTGTTTGTCTGATCGTCCATGTTTACATGACGCTTCCTTCTCACACAGAGCCATAGCCGAGGCAGTTAAGCAGTGCCAGCCAAGAGTTCCTTCTGCTGATACTTTTAAAGACTATTTGCTTCTCTCAGGTATAAATGTTTCCAGTATTGTCGCTTACTCAAAGAATTTTCCATGATATGCCTGATAACTGATTCAGTTTTAGTGCTTCATAGGTTCACAGTATAAATAAAAACTAAGTTGAGGTCATGGAAGGGTTCAGTGGGATCTCTGCCAGTACAAAGTCTCTCATCTTTTGTTGAGGAGAGTGTGAAAGACGAGATGTAATGAATCTCTCGTCAAGCTCTTCAGATTTCTTTTTTAAATGCTTTGCTTTCCAAGACTTGTCCGGGTGCGAGACAGTCTTACCAGATTCAGCCTGATGGGGAAGTGAAGCTTTTATTTTTTACCTTGCTTATTTATTTCATTTACAGTTTAAAACACACATGTCACATGTTGGCACAAACAAAAGCTCTGAATGAAAAGGAGTAGTCTGAAGAAAACACCGTCTTGTATAGTCTACCCCTTCTCCCAAAAGTCAATCTACTGCACCACAAGCATCAGTCAGCCATCCGTAAAAACACATCATTAAACACAAAGCAAGCAATGTACACATAAAGATAACAAAGAAAAATAAAACATGATCTTTGTAATGATTCTGCACTCTACTGAATGAATGTACTTCATTATACATTGAAAGAAAATTATATTTTATTATTATCGTAAAGGCAAAAATAGATCTACTCTCTCTGCTTTCTGTAAACAGTTTGTCCCACAGATTTGTTCCATCATAAATCTGTTATTCCAGTCGGTGGCATTATTATTATTGCAGGGATTATTTGAAGCTTTCTTCCAGGCTCAGTCTATGTTGTTACAGAAAACTAAAGTTTCCTCCATATGTTTATCATAATTCTATAATGCTGTCATGCTGCCTTGTTGGAAAGAAAATGTTTGTAATTTGTAGGTTTGGAGCCCTTTCGGATTGGCCCATATACCAACTTTGTGAACATTGGCGAACGCTGCAACGTGGCTGGGTCACGCAAGTTTGCCAAACTGATCATGGCTGGACAATATGAGGTTATTATTATAGTTATTATTTCTTGGATTGTAATAAAATCTCCACTGTTCCACCTCAGGAGCCTGGTTTGTTGTCACTGTGGTCTTTGTTTTGTCTTTAGGAAGCTCTGAGCATTGCCAAGGCCCAGGTGGAGATGGGAGCCCAGGTCCTGGACATCAACATGGATGAGGGCATGCTGGACGGTCCGGCTGCCATGGCTCGCTTTTGTAACTTTGTAGCCTCTGAGCCTGATATTGCACGGGTCAGACAGTCAAATTAATTCATTTTCTTTCTAAGTTTTTCCATGTTTAGCAGAATTCTGTTTTTAAAAACAATGGAGTACAGAACCTAACTCGTCAGATGCCCATAAGTGAGCCTGGCATGTAGAATAACCTTCATTGCTGTGTCTTATTGTTAGGTGTTCTGAGTTATAGAGAAGGTGTAGAGCTGATCCATTTCATTGGCTGATCATATGTCAGACATTGGTTTATTTGCACTTTCAGAACCATCCTACCTGTTTAATGAGGAACTGAATGACCTTGCTCCATATTTCATGAGCCCCTCAAGCTTCTAGAAGTCTTGTTTTTGGTCCTGCAGGTTCCTCTGTGCATCGACTCGTCCAACTTCTCAGTGATTGAGGCTGGGCTGAAGTGCTGTCAGGGCAAGTGCGTGGTGAACAGCATCAGCCTGAAGGAAGGGGAGCAGGACTTCCTGCTCAGAGCTGCCACTGTGAAGCGCTATGGAGCTGCTGTGGTGGTCATGGCCTTTGATGAGGAGGGACAGGTGAGGCCAAAGTATTCAGCCAACACACACACACACACCCATACTGTCTATAAAAATATTATAATCATAAAATCATATGTCAACATATCACAGTTATGGATGATTTAGTTTGTCTGTGATTGCAGCTCCCACACAGCAACAATTACCAGTGCAAACATTTTATGACCCTCCTTGCATGATCACAGTTTGAGTGTTTTGCTATATAATCTCTGCTATAGTTGCCTTCTGGTCTAACAGTGCAGACGTAGCTAAATTCAGTGCAAGTCCAAGTGTTTCTGTGTAGTCAGACATTTACGGTGTAAAACACTGATTTTAATTACTAAGTTATGTAATATTGCAGCTCTTCAGCGGTTCATGAATGCTATCTAGCAGAAAATACAACTTTAATTAGTCAATCCAACTTCATGCAGGACATGTAGGATGTTGTTAGGTCTAACTGGATGAGAAGTTCTCTTCATTGGGATTAATGTGGACAGTTTCCCTCCTGCTGAATACACTGTGTTCTCTTTATCAGACAAACACCATGCCGTCATAGCAATGACATTGAAAGATGACATTTTTCCATTGAACGAAGGTTTGAGCAGTAATCAGCAGCTGCTGATGGTGTGCGGTTGCTAATCAATGTGCTGCGACTTCAGGCCACAGATACGGAGCGGAAGGTGGAGATCTGCACCCGAGCCTACAACCTCCTGGTCAGTAAGGTCGGCTTTGATCCTAACGACATCATCTTTGACCCCAACATCCTCACCATTGGCACTGGCATGGAGGAACACAATGACTATGCTGTGAACTTCATCAGGGCCACCAGGCTCATCAAGGTAACAAGATCAATCTAAGACTGCAGGTCTGCAGTCGGGTTGTGCCCCTCTGGTCCATACAGCAGCTTTCTGTATACACTGACAGAACCCTGGCTGACATTAGACGCATAGCTCTGTTAGTTTAACTTGGTGGTTTTAGAAAAAATGCAGAGTACAATAACTTTCTTGATTTTTATGAAGAATGCTTCATTACATCATCATCTCCAGAGGTCCACAGCCCTCCTTTTTGTAGGCAGAGCCAGAACAGAGCCAGAACAGAACCTGAACAGAACCAGAACAGAGCCAGAACAGAACCAGAACAGAACCAGAACAGAGCCAGAACAGAACCAGAACAGAACTTGAACGGAGCCAGAACAGAGCCAGAACAGAACCAGAACAGAACCTGAACTGAGCCAGAACAGAGCCAGAACAGAACCAGAACAGAACCAGAACAGAACCAGAACAGAGCCAGAACAGAGCCAGAACAAAGCCAGAGCAGAACCTGAACAGAGCCAGAACAGAACCAGAACAGAGCCAGAACAGAACCTGAACTGAGCCAGAACAGAACTAGAAAAGAACCAGAACAGAACCAGAAGAGAGCCAGAACAGAACCAGAACAGAACCAGAACAGAGCCAGAACAGAACCAGAACAGAGCCAGAACAGAACCTGAACTGAGCCGGAACAGAACTAGAAAAGAACCAGAACAGAACCAGAAGAGAGCCAGAACAGAACCAGAACAGAACCTGAACGGAGCCAGAACAGAGCCAGAAAAGAACCAGAACAGAACCAGAAGAAAGCCAGAGCAGAACCAGAACAGAGCCAGAACAGAGCCAGAACAGAATCAGAACAGAGCTAGAACAGAGCCAGAACAGAATCAGAACAGAGCCAGAACAAAGCCAGAGCAGAACCTGGACAGAAACTGAACGGAGCCAGAACAGAGCCAGAACAGAGCCAGAGCAGAACCTGAACAGAACCTGAACGGAGCCAGAACAGAGCCAGAACAGAACCCGAACAGAACCAGAACAGAACCAGAGCAGAACCAGAAAAGAACCAGAACAGAACCTGAACAGAACCTGAACGGAGCCAGAACAGAACCAGAACAGAGCCAGAGCAGAACCAGAAAAGAACTAGAACAGAACCAGAAGAGAGCCAGAACAGAACCAGAACAGAACAATAGCAGAACCAGCTTTCTCTACCAGGTTGTTGAGCCTTTTTAGGGTTTCATTTTTGAATAGTTCAGATTTGATCAATGCAGGGAAGTTAAACCTGATGGATCTAGATTTAGTCCACAAATCTGCATCACTTCACAACTTTTCCATCAATGCACCAACATCTTGCAGGAGGATTCTGTGTACCTGTTCGTGTTGACTGCTTATTCTGCTATATGTCGCTATTTTTAAGGTGCTGTGATAGAAAAGCTGCTGTATGTGAGATTATTGGTGAATGCTGTCATGATGATAAGTTCAGGTAAAACGAACTAACAGTGTAATTGTGTCTCTGCTCTGGATTAGTTGCAGCCATAGACATAGATAGTCTTATCTGGCTATTAAATGACATCCAGCTTTAGTTTTTTAACAACTTCACCAGAATATCTTAAACTCCCTCTCAACCCGGCCCACCCCCCCACACACACACTTCATTTTCTGTTGCATTTAGCAACAACACACCCCAGGCTGCTAATGGGTTCAGCAGCCTGGATTTATTTACACTTCTCTGCGATACTGATATTGTGACAATGATACATTTGCGGTAATGTGTGCAATCCTTGTGGCTTCACAATACTTTAGCCATTGCTCACACACTTATGCATCGATTCAGGCCGTTGTGCTGCTGGTTCCCTCCTGGGATTGGAAATGGCCTCAAGGTGGCGTCTGGGAAAAGATGAGTTTTAAAGGGCTTGGGATGTAAATATGGAGCTGGTTGGCAGCTCGTTTCTAGCGGTATAATCACATTTCTATTGACTAAGAGCATTATGGGTAATGAGGAGACGCTCTAATGAAAAGCTGTCTGTCTGTGATTAGGAGACCCTACCAGGAGCCAGGGTCAGCGGAGGCTTGTCCAACCTCTCCTTCTCCTTCAGGGGTATGGAGGCTATCAGAGAAGCTATGCATGGAGCATTTCTCTATCATGCCATCAAGGTAACTATGGTTACAGTGTTGCATCCACATACCCAGACACAGCTGCCTTTCTATCTTCTCTGATCCGTTGTTGTGATTTGCCATCACACCTAAAGATGACAGAGGCACAACATGTTGTTATGATGTTATTATGATGTCATAGCAGGAAGATTTAAATTCAGTTCGATTTCACTGCTCCTCCTGGTCAGGAGGATCATTTCTACTAAAGTATTCATACATCTTCTGTGTAACAACTGATCTGTTCTTAGTGACTGTTGAAAAAAGTCCATGTGGAAATTAACAGCCTGTGAGATCTAATCTCAGTCAGATTAGCTGTGCAGAACAGGATGAACCTAAAAGAAAATGAAAAGTGTAAAAACGTCTGGAGACTTGGAATAATACCTTCCTTTTTTTTATCTTAAAGGATTTTTTTTGGCCTTTATTTAATAATACACTGACAGGCCAGCAGGTTGTGAGATAGGAGGAAGACATGTGACAAAGGTCAACAGGTCAGGACTTGAACGTGTGACTGAGGCCTCTGTCTATGGGTCACACACTTTACCACTGCCACACCCTGGAACATTTTTTGATTCATTTCATTTTAGTTCAGATAAGAAAAATAGAATTTATGTTGTTTTGAATATTCTATATCTCTGTTCTGTTGAAAAATGTTAGTTCTTGTTCTTTTGTGTTTTTGTCCAGCAAAGATTAAAAATAAAGTTGGCTGTTCCATCAGTATTTATCTATTTGGAAATAGGAGTAAAACAGGATTTTTAATATTTATAAAACCATAAAGATTCATATTATTTTACAGTTATATTGACTACCCAGAGACAATAAGTCCTCTGTCTTGCTGTGGTACTACAGGGTACATGAAGTCTGTTCTCTGGGAGGCTTTGCTTCGCCTCCCCCCTCTACTTTACGTTCTGTTTCAGGCATTTTGCTGAACACATGAAACTAGTGAGATTTAAATGAGTTGATGTCATTTCCTGTTTAGGATGGGATGGATATGGGCATTGTAAATGCTGGGAACCTTCCTGTTTATGATGACATCGATAAGGAGCTGCTGTTGCTGTGTGAGAGCCTCATCTGGAATAGAGATGCTGACGCTACAGAAAAGCTGCTGGCCTACGCTCAGGTAGAGGAAACCTGGCAACCATCAGTCCTCCAGGCTGTTGCTACTTCTGCTGCTGTGGATGTTGTTGTTGCTGCTTTGCTTGGACTGACACAAGTCTGCCTGTCATTAACAGAATAAAGGGAAAGGAGGGAAGAAGGTGGTTCAGACAGACGAATGGAGGAAAGCATGTGTAGAAGAAAGGCTGGAATATGCTCTCATCAAGGTAAAAACATCCACTGGCTGGAGCAGACACTGTGTGTATGTGGGTGTTTCCACTTGGCCCAAAGTGTCTTATGCTTAGATGCAAGTGTAAAAATGGATTCCACACACTGTTGTCTGTGTTCCTGTCAGGGAATAGAGAAGTATGTGGTGGAGGACGTGGAGGAGTGCCGGGCTCAGGTGGAGCGCTACAGGAGACCCCTTCACGTCATCGAGGGGCCCCTGATGAACGGCATGAAGGTGGTGGGGGACTTGTTTGGAGCCGGGAAGATGTTTCTGCCACAGGTGCCCCTGTTATTCACCTACACTCATTGTTTCAGTTTTCAACATATCGTGTAGTCATGCCATTAACGTTAACAGTAATGTAAACAGTTCTGAGGTTGAAACTATAAAATGACATTTCCATGTGTGGCTCCAACTGTTCTGCTGGTTTAAAGACCCAGCCACAGGAAGAGCTCCGAGTAACGCAGTTTAGTGTGCAGACAACAATGTATAATAATTGTTCAAAGTTGAACATTTGCCCAATGAGAATCATTTCCATGACAACAAATTGTTGTTGAATCTAAAGGCTCTTGTGAGGACCAGAGCTCATGTGGCTGTACTGATTCTCGCTAAGTACTGTTGTCACCGGCCATTATATTAGGTACAAGCAGCTGTTCAAATCCTTCACAGATGGTGAATCAGCCAATCACATGGAAGCATCTCCATACCTTTAGTTAGCACCCTACAGATGTGAGCGGACAGCAACAGATGTGCTTTCACTGTGTAGTTTTGACATGAGATTTAAATAAATGACTTTATTTCTTGAGTTAGTCCCACAGTGTGGTATAGGTAAAATGTGCCTAGCGTCAGTCAGCAGGTTATTAAGTAGAACTGAAATTGACGCAACATAATACTTGATAATACTTCTGTGCTGTTATTAATGTAAAATCAACAGTCCCTAAACTGCTTTACTCCTCGTAATCAGGTAATCAAGTCGGCTCGTGTCATGAAGAAGGCAGTCGGTCATCTGATTCCCTTCATGGAGAAGGAGAGAGAGGAGATGATGGCAGCATCAGGATCAGCAGAGGAGACGGTCAGTAGCATTGTTTTATGACACGTTTTTTTTTTTTTAACATAAAAAAACATTCAAATTTTACACAAACTTTTTATTGTGAGAAAATTACTTACTCTATCCCTATGGGATAGAGTAAGGTGGTTCCCAGCAAATACATCAACATAACAATAACAAACTTTATTTGAAAAGGGTTAATATACAACTCCAACATAAATGTCACCATTTGATTGGCTGTACCAAGTACTAGCAAAGCTAATTCACAGCTGCAGTGCAAATTAGCTAACCCTAGCAGTGCAAGTTACCCTAACCGATACTAGTCTATTCATAACCCTAACCCTAACTAAAACTTAATTCACACCTTACCTCTAAACGTTACCCCTGACCAAAAGCAAGGAGTCCATCATATTAGGACTGGGCTTTGGCCCTATATATGATGACGCTGGTCTGGACATGTTAGAATATTCATTTCCAATGGTAACATCAGCAGTGATGACATCACTCTTTGATACATCAAATGAATCTCTCTGTTGAGTGTAGCACACAGACTGTTTTCAGACCTGTTCCTGGTTCAGACTTATAAGTTATAAGTTCTAAATCTTCTCCAGGAGCTGTTAGAATTATATGAAGGCTCAGAATCAGCCCAGTACAGGTTCACATTCTCAGGTGAGAAAGAGTCACCTGGTATAAAGTAAATTTTTAGGTGCTTGAATTACACCGAAGATAAATTAGTTTAATAAAAGCCTGTGATGAATGTATGTGTGTGTGTGTGTTCCATCTTACATCCAGAGCATACTAGCTTCTTTGTTGCTTTTACTATCACTAGATGATATGCATATAGGATGTAACATAAATAACACTATTCCTCTGAATATCCTGATCCATTCCTGTCTGCAGGATCCCTATCAAGGCACCATAGTTCTGGCTACAGTAAAAGGAGACGTCCATGATATCGGCAAGAACATCGTGGGCGTGGTCCTGGGTTGTAACAACTTTAGGTAAATTCACTTTCAATCTCTGCTGCTGTTTTTTTTTTTTTTTTTACTTTTTGTTTTTTTTAAGTAACCATTTTAAATTTTCTTCTGATTTCTTGTAGTTCAATATTGTCAACATTACCTTAGTTGTTGATATGAATCCATTCACACATTCACTGCTAGTGACCTGAAAAACAACATCAGTCAGACCTGGTGGTCTAGTGACAGCAGCAGTGAAAGGCTGAGTGTTTTTAGAAGGTTAGCAGATCATTGGAAAGATTTCTTTTATTTCTCCATTTACAGAATCTAGAGAGATGTTTGTGCTTAGCGACAAAGTCAACATTCCCATCTGCCTCTATTCACCAGTGTTTGATGGAATCAATTGGATGAGGGATTACTTTTGGAAACCAACCAGGAAAAGATTTAAATAATTAGTATGAAATAAATAGGAGTTCACAATATTGTCTGTAAAACAAAAGTCTATGGTGGAGATTCTCAGCCATCCCTGGCACAATAATACTAAATGCTTTAATGCTAACTAAATGCTGAAGACGTTTCAGAACTAGAGAAGCCTTTTGGATGAGAAACAAAGTGTCTTTCTGAAACAAGAGAAGTACTTTTGCTTTTTACTGAAGTAGTGTCCATTTCTTGTTGCTACACAAGAAATGGAGTATTTGCTGGCATGAGGGGTCTTTAGAAGAGCTGATGCCCTTTGGAATCTGTTGACTGAACCTTTGGGATTTGACCTTCTGACCCTCGCATGAAATTTAAGGTTTTTCTAACACTGATTGTTCCCTCCCTCTGGAATGAGATACATCAGGGTGTATCTACGGTAAAGCTGTGATTTACTGCTTCTGGAGAATTGACCAGCTTGTGTTTGCTCTATTGCAGGGTGATTGACCTGGGTGTCATGGTGACCTGTGATCGTATTCTCAGGGAGGCCGTAACACAGAAAGCTGGTATGATTAAGGCGTGCCTTATGGCAAAGGTTGCTGGGTAACTGGAAATATTGTTTGCAGCAGAACTGTGTAGAATTAGGGAAATAGAGAATAGCTATAACAAGACATTCCCTGGTAATTGTTGGGAACACTGGCAAAATATTGAAAGTTAATTAAACTGGACATATTTAAATGTCATGTGACTTTTGCACTGCTCATTTTCACTTAAAATGGATGAGAGGGTTAGCAGGATGTCAGTGGGGTGTAGCAGACCCCCGTCTGGGTGGAAAACGAGCTCCATTTGGTGGCAGAACCATGAAGGGGTTGTTTCCTCTGCTGTGGTGGGTTCACTCCCATCTGACTCTAGAAGATGTAGTCGTTCCATAGATACCTGCCAAGGTTGGATGGATTTTATGGTTCCACTCCAATGCAGCCACCTCTGATGTGTTTTGGTACTCTGTCTGACTGAGTCAGTTGTCAAAACACAGATTTCTAAAGAGTTCAATAAATGTCTATGGATCGCCTGGCAAACAACCACGTCTGGGGCCTCATTTCAGGTCTCTGTGGGCCACAGATACCTGTAGCCCTGGTGAAATGTGGGCCACATGAGGGCCCCAGCATATGGGGTCTAGCAGAGGTCCAAATGTGGCCCAAGTGCTGGGCTGGGTTTGAGTGGCCTATGCACTAAAATGCAATGAGGTCCAGAGTAATCTACAAGGTACCTGCAGGGATAGATTTGGGCAAGTTCAGTAAGGTTTTCCCACAGGAACCCTGGATAAGGAACCCAAATAGGTAAAAGTGCTATGGGCACAATCTGGTCATGTCACCAGTTTGGTAATATTTCAGATAGTTAAAACAAAAAACTAATCAATAATTATTGATATTGACAGTTACTGATGTTGCTTCTAAGATTTTTAGCCGTAACGTCCAGTCCTAATCAGACTGTGTTAAATCAGATAAATGTGGACTGACTCTGAATGTCTATGTGATAAACTGTGGTACTTTAAGATGACGTTTGTTGTGATTTGGCACAGAACATATGATTGTTGTATGTAACAAGCTATTAAAACATTGCTTTAGAAATATGGTTGTCAGACAGCATTCCCTGACAGGAGATGTCTTACTTTTAATTTGCTGTGGAGATTTTTGATGTCATTTGCTCAGTGTGCCACTTTTAGTTTCTTTTTTTTCTGTTCTGACTTTGAGCCAATGATGTAATTATTTATGCTATATTTATTTCTGTTATGCTGCGTGCTGATAGATGTTTGTTTGTTTGGAGCAGATGTCATTGGTCTGTCAGGCCTCATCACTCCCTCTCTGGAGGAGATGATTTATGTGGCGAAAGAAATGGAGAGACTTGGAATGACAACGCCTTTGCTGATTGGAGGAGCTACCACATCAAAGTAACTTAACCGTGCACCGACACATAGGATATATTTTTAAAGAAAACTGTTTTAAATATTGAAATGACCCAAAGTGGAGTGTTTCAGTGCTGTTTTTTGTGTAGGACACACACTGCCGTGAAGATTGCACCCTGCTACAGTTCTCCTGTTGTTCATGTCCTTGACGCCTCCAGGAGTGTGGTGGTGGTAAGTCATTTATCCTCTCTGCCATGGAGAAACCAGCTGAAGGATGGTAGAGGTCTGGTGCAGTTCCAGCTTTGCATGTATCAGTCTCTCATTTGGCTCATTAAAACTGCTGTCACATGACTTATCTTTCTTTTTATGTTTGTGTACATAAAACACTTTTTACATAGATCCTACAGAAAGCAGTAAAGTGCATGTCTGGAAACGTTACCATTAAAATCCTGCCTTGTAGCTGAAGTGCGTGTGTTGCTTCTGCTCTGTTATAAAATAGTGTGTAAAGGGATAAGATGTATTATTGTTTCAGGACAGAGTAAGACATCAAAACCATGATAGTTTTTTTTGTCACATTTAAAGATCTCAGTGGATAGAATTAAATGTTCTGTTCACTGTCAAAATATCCCCAAGTGACCAAATAGATATTAGCTTGTTAATCTATAAATATAACCACCTCTACTCTAGCAATATACACATTTTATTTATAAGGCACTTTTCATGACACTCAAGGACGCAGTAGTGTAATAAAGATAAAAAAAAAAAACAAGAACAGTAACATGAGGCAATCAGAAAAAAGTAGTAATGTAGGCCTGGCAAAATATGTCTTATTGTAATTTTTAAATTATTTTTTATAAATGGCAAAGCTTCTGTTGCAAACATTGTCAAGTAATACCAGAGGTCGCGTTAACCAAATATTTTCCGTATTTGACCGATTGTTTTTTTTAAACGACGGGTAAATTTGAAGCCCGTCGGCCATTTTGACCGGTTATAATTCGTACCCTTGACTGGCGCACATGGGCAGACATTACAGACTTTACGCAAAGAGTTCATCGCAGAGTAAAGACAGAGTGGACTAAAATCAGTGACTAAAAAAATCCTTTCTGAATATGATGGACACTGAACTAAATGCGTCTTTCTGACCGGGAGCTGACCGCGTGTTGAAGAGTTATGGACCGGACCCTTTGGAGCGTCTTGTTCAGAGGCGCATTTCAAACCTTTGGTAGAAATGGCGCGTTTAATTCAAGTCTCTAGTGCATACAGAGCAGGAAAAATGTTGTGTTAATCCATTAATGGTTTAAACAGAGGAGCCGGCAGATTATCTTGAGGAAATAAATAAAGGTGCAGAAGTTAATTAGACGTAACATGCGCAGTGCGCTGCACAACCACTGCGGATGCGGCTCCGCCGCTGCAAAGCATTAAACTGAACTCATCCTGCGGTTTCAATAAAAGGAGCCTTTGTTCACATTACCCTCCTGCGCCCAGAAGGAGAGCGGCAGACGTAACATTTGTCCGTTTCGGGGAAGCGAAACCACGCAAAAAGATCACCGTACAAGCGCACGTCCGGACCGCACAGGGTAAAAATCTCGCAGAGTTCAATTGATCGGTTTGGGTCAGACAGATCCGGACTGATGGACTGGCGTAGATTTCTCTGCAGATGCGACCAGGAGCAAATTGTGAGGCTGTGCGTTCAGATCTCAGAGGCTGAAGTGACTGTAGTTTAAGTGGAGTCTGTAATTTTATTTATCATAAGTTATTGGGGCCACAGTCAGTGATTTTTGTCACTACGGAGAAAAAGTTAGATGCGTTCATCTGCTTTATGTGTGATGGGATCTGGTTTCGGTTAAATTAGGTGAATATAAACTAAACCACATAAAAATGCGGATAAATATCCTAATGTTAATATGATTATAATTTGAGGGGTAAAATAGTTCATAACCGATTTTTTTAATACTGTCGGTCAAAAAAGTCTAGCGACCTCTGGGTAATACATAAGCTATCTTGGACATGAGTGTGTGAATGTTTAAAAGAGTGAAAATTGACTTTTCCCGCAAGAAGTGTCCACTAGTGTCCATTCTAGAGGTGAAAGTTCCTTGCAAATTGAATCATTTCCACAGCTGCCACTGAGCCAAATCATGTTCATGATCCTTTCTGGTGCTGAATTTATTTGGAGCTCACATGTTATTCTTTTGTAGAGGTGAGGAGTGTTTTTCTTGGCTTGGTTTGAGTCTACTGGTGTTCACCCAGTTCTGTGTCTGTGTCTCAGTGCTCCCAGCTGCTAGATGAGGAATTGAGGGAGGAGTATTGGGAGGATGTGAAGGAGGAGTATGAGGAGGTCAGACAGGACCACTACGACTCCCTGAAGGTGAGAGTTGGTGTTAGTGGAGATGGAGGCTTCTCTGGTTCCAGGAATCCCTTTTTCCCATTAAGAACAAACGTGTAGTTTCTTGGAATGTAGAACATGCAGAGAAGTGAAATGCTGTTCTTCCTCCCTGTGTTGCTTCTAGGACCGTCGGTATCTTTCCCTGTCTGAGGCCAGACTGAAGGCTTTGCATGTCGACTGGTTCTCTGAGCCTCAACCAGGTAAGTCAGCGCAGATTGATGAATTTCAAACTAAGAACATGAATCTGTATAATGACTATCTCAGCACTAACAGAGCTGATGGCGAGCATGTTCAGTGTGTCTGGTTGTCTTTGTGTTGCAGTGCGCCCTCAGTTCTTGGGAACTCGTGTGTTTGACAGTTACGATCTGAACAGTCTGCTGCACTTCATCGACTGGAAGCCTTTCTTTGATGTGTGGCAGCTTAGAGGGAAATACCCCAACAGAGGATACCCCAAGATCTTCAATGACAAAACTGTTGGTATGAGCTTCTCTTTGCGTTTTCAGACTGTTGTCCTGCTTCTGCCAACACCTGCCATCCATCCATTTATTTCCTTCTCAACAGCAGGTTGGTGTTGAGAAGAAAGCTCTCTGGGCTTCTTCTATCACTTCTTGCACAAAAAAAACAAAGTGCTGAACAAGGACTAGCACAAGTTCTTCTGTAATCAATGGGTTGCCAGTTTGATACTCACTCTGTCCGTCTGTTGTGTCCTTGGGCAAGACACTTCAACCACTGCTGCTGGTGGTGGTCAGAGGGCCCGGTGGTGCTGGTGCATGGCAGCCTCACCTCTGTCAGGGCAGCTGTGGCTACTATCCAGCAGCTTGCCACCATCAGTGCGTGAGTGTGTGCATGAATGAATGTAGCGTGAAGTGCTTTGGAGTCCTGTGGACTTGATGATTAAATTATTGGATACTCAACTAATTTTATTGTATCGTTACTTGTTCTATCCTGGACTAGCAGGAGCATGTAAATAGGAAGGGTCCCAGGATTGAACCCTGGTGTACCTACATAAACACATTTTGAGGATCCTATTAGTTGTTTGAATGTTATAAATATTTTTACCTTGATGAATAAAAAGCATGGTCTGTGAAACTAAGCTCCATTTGCTAAAAGCAGAGTTTGAGCTCTGTTTTTTTTTTTGTAGTTTTTTATATAACTATATCAGAGATGTTTGCATTTAGGAGATGAGGCTTGATGTAGCAGTTTCAACATACCATTGGACTACTAAAGTGAAGCTGTTTGTGAGTCACCTTTCCTTTTCCAATGTGACGAGAGTAATTGATTGAGAATTTTTAATGTTCTCAATCAGCCGATGACAACAGCAGAAGGGTCTTCAGGCTCTGCCTTTTCTGTCCTTGTTTTGTTTTATTCATGGTTTTTAAAGCTTTGTGCTTTTGTTTTGCTCTTGAATGTTCTACATTTGAATATTTAGACTACTAATGCTTTCTTTACACTCCACTACAGAACATGGTTACATCACCAGTATGTGTGATCAGTCTGAATAACTGACTGATGTTGTGCTGTAGGTGCGGAGGCTCGCAGAGTCTTCAATGACGCCCAGTTACTGCTCCATCACATGATCGACAGCAACAGTCTGAAGGGCCGGGGCCTGGTGGGCTTCTGGCGAGCTCAGAGTATAGGTGATGACATCAACGTGTATAAAGATGATGTCACAGTTCGCAGAGACACGAAGCCAGTCGCCACATTTCATGGCTTACGGCAGCAGGTGAGAGTCTGGATCTGGAGTTCAACTTCGTTCCAGTTGGACGCACACCCACCTCACAGCTCGACTCTTTCTCTGGGAGTGTAAGGGTGGGGCATGGGGTAGCATTAGCAGTAAGGGAATGTGTGTCTTCTGCAGGCGGAGAAAGACAGCTCCAGCTCAGAGCCCTTCCTGTGTGTTTCTGACTTTGTGGCTCCTGTGGACAGCGGCGTTCCCGACTACATTGGGCTGTTTGCAGTAGGTGTGTTTGGAGCGGAGGAGCTCAGTCAGCGGTTCCAGACCCAGGGAGACGACTACAACAGCATCATGGTCAAAGCTCTGGCTGATCGCCTCGCTGAGGTGATGTATGCAGGATGAAACCTTAACACCATAAAACTGTGAACATGTTAATGATTCACAAAATATATATAGGGATGAATAATAATTTAGATGATATTGATGGTAACTTGCACCAGGAGCAATTTAACACCAGTGATCTCTGACTTCTCTGCAGCTGAGCTGCTGTAGAGTGTCAGCAGCTCAGCTCTTTCAAAGGGTTTGGTATCAGTTTGCTGCCTGGGGCTGGTGGGATGATTTCAGCTATAGAAACATGCAGGCCAAACGCCATCAAGCAACTGCTTGGAGACCCAGTGCTGTTAAACCAGCTCATCAGTAAACAATGGCGTAATGTTGCACTTCATGTTGGGTTCTGTTTTTTTTAAATTTATTATCATCCACCCATCCATCCATTTTCTGTACACCCTTGTCCCTTAGTGGGGTCAGCTAACGTTCTGGACGAGAGGCGGGGTCACCCTGGACAGGTCGCCAGTTTGTCGCAGGGCAACACAGAGACAGACAGGACACACACACTCACACCTAGGGAGAATTTAGAGAGACCAATTAACCTGACAGTCATGTTTTTGGACTGTGGGAGGAAGCCGGAGAACCCGGAGAGAACCCACCATGCACAG
>CAEGAE010071694.1:0-15916 GCA_903067095.1 Girardinus metallicus | reverse complement strand
TCGTCTTCTGCTTGCGAAATCCGCACTTCTGTTTCCCCAATTCTGTCAGTGAGCGACTGTATGTCCCCTTTGATATCTTTAATGGCTTTCAGCATATCAGCAGATTGTTTGTTCATATCCTCTTTCAACAAGCCAATTGCTCTGAGAATATCACGGTTGGTCGGCGCTTCCTGAGCCTCATCCGAGTTAACCGGCGCCGTCACATTAGCAAGAGCTACATTAGCCGCATTCTCTTGTGGAGCCGTTTTAGTCGGTTGTTGGACACCTTTGGCATTTTTCGGTGGCATGGTTCCCAGTAAACGTTTTCCCGTTAGCAAAACTGGCGAAATTGTGAATATTGGTCTGACTTACGGATCAATTTTGAGGATTTAGCAGCGAGCCATACGCACATGCACCTTTTCACTGAGACGCCATAACCGGAAGTCCCAGAAAAATGTATTTCTAAAGTGTTGGCTTTGTTTTACTCAACCAAACACAGAATTAAATGATTTAATACTTGAATTCATGGATAAATTTGTGAAAGAAATGTATGTCTAAGATTAAAATGGAACTGGTTAAGATAAATTATTAACTTTAAACTTAATGTTTAAAATGTATGCTAAAAATGTCATATGTGTTTTGTAGGTTTTTCACCTCTTCACTGATTTCACACTTACTGGTGAAAATAAAAAAGTTTGAGTGAAATCCTGAAGTCTCTTCAAGTCCCTCTTTTCAAGTGTGGGAAGCCATGAAATTATAGGACACTTGACAATCAATATTCAGTTTGGGGGGTTATGATACTTAACAGAATGTAAATTCATCAAAATCCAGCCTCAGATTCACAGAAACAGATTGAGGAATGTTGCATGTAAAAAAGAAAGTACACCCTTACTGTTTTCATATGAACCACATGTATTTGATCAGCTGATTAAAAGCAGGTTTGAGCACTTTTTGCTGCTGTGTAGATTACAGCTAAGAATGTTCCTGAATGTCAATCTGAGAAGAGTAACCAACTCCGTAAAGCTAGAGCAGGAGTCACCCTGTCCAGTTCTCTACTGCTACTTGATCCAAAGTTCTGAAAGTTGCTACTGTTGGCGTAGACCTGTGATGAAAACTGCATCATTTTGTTTGAGAGGTGTCCAACACCAGACCCGGGATAAACGATTTCAACCTTTGTTGTTTGGATTTTTATTTAGCTGTTTTCTCTTTGAATTTTCTCTTTTGTGGTTTTTTTGCAATCCCTTTAAATTTAAGGTTTAGTCTCTCTGAACTCTACCAAAGCCTCTTCTTGACATTCCAGCGGTCAAGTAGTAGTAGTCTGTTTAATTATCCGTTAATCTCTATTTTGGTGGACACATGTTGAGAACGCTGAAACAACACTGCTGCTCTGAGCGCTGATTAAAATGTTATTTATAGCATCAAATGCTCCTTTGAGATCTATTAATACACATACAGCAAATTTCTTTTTATCTATAAAGTTAGTAATCTCAATAAGTTCAGTTAGTGCATGTTATACTGATTGTCAGGTTTGATTTCTTGTTTGCATTTCTTCCTGTACTGTCTGTCCAGTCTGCTTCCTCCAAGTTCCTCAGCTCAGTCTTCTTCCTCATAGTTGAGCTCATGTTTTTCATCAGTTATCTTTCTCACCTGTCTCACGTAGTATTTAAATTCTAGTTATGCCTTGGTCTTGTATGGGATTCTTGTGTGTTTACATCTTTAGTTGGGGTAAACTGATGTTTATGTCCAAGTCAAGTCTTAAATTTTAAATAAACCTTGGACATGCCACTTCACTGTTCGCATTTTGGCTCTTCCTTATAACTGCCTTCACCAAATGTGACATAATTTACGAAGTTCTGCAGACTTCTACGTGTCACTTCATTGCTACTAACATTTTCACAACAGCTCATGCATTTCTTTGAAACAGTACAAACTGCAAAACCTATTTAACCTGCAAAAGCATGTCACTAGTTTGGAATGGATAAAAGCAAAAGAGCAAATATTCATATTAATGAAAGTGTCAATGACATCAGAATGAACCATGACACCTTTTCTTTCACTTTCTGGTGTTACATCTATAAGCCAACCAGTGGAGCTCTAGATGTTATGTAGGGCAAACCATGCATAACCCCCTGTGGTACACCAAGTAAAATAACTCCAAACTATTCCAGCCAGGTGCTACTGGAGGTGCTAACTTCAATACTTATTTTGACCGTACTAGTCCAATGTAACTGGGACAGCAAAGGCTTCTTAAGTGCGATTAAAAATGAATCTCTCGTAGTTCAGATTCCCCTCTGGCAAAGCAGATCCAAGGCACTGCAACATATTTAACACTTGGCTGTAATAGTTCACTTTGTCCCAACTTCTAGTATACTCTGCAATAATGTAAAAGGTTTGGTAATGTAGAGGGTGATGGTTCATTCTGTCATTTTATCAAGTTCTAACTTCACACGTGTTTGAGGCAGATATGTTACAGTGAAAAGTCTGAGTGTAGAAGGTGAAATGTGATGACCGCAAGAGATTAAAGCATAGCTTGTGAATTCATACATGTTGAATATGTTGGTCAGTGTTCCATTTATTATGGTTCAAAAGCAGCTCTAAACAGGTGGGGGTTTTAGTCTAGATTTAAAGGAACTCAGCGTTTTGGCTGTTTTGCAGTTTTTGGAAAGTTTGTTCCAGATCTGTGGTGCATAGAAGCTGAATGCTGCTTCTTCATGTGTGGTTCTGGTTCTGGATGCAGAGCAGAACCGAAGACCTGAGAGGTCTGGAAAGTTGATACAACAACAGAAGATCTTTACTTTATTGTGGTGCTAAACCGTTCAGTGATTTATAAACTAACAACCATATTTTAAAGTCTATTCTGTCAGTGGAAGGACTTTAGAACCGGGTGATGTACTCTATCTTCCTGGTTTTAGCCAGAACATCGACAGCAGCGTTCTGGATCAGCTGCACCTGGAGGGTTGATTTTTTTATCCAGACATGAGAAGACACTGCTGCAGTAATCAATGTGACTAAAGACATGAGTGGATGGGTTTCTCTGGATCCTGCTGAGACATTAGTCCTTTAATCCTAGAAATGTTCTTCAGGTGATGGAAGGCTGATTTTATAAAGCAATCGTTTCACTTTGTGAGGTGAAATGATCGAAGTGGGAGAGTGTAGTACATGTGAGGAAGATCAATATGGACTTACACAAAAACAACATGGAACCAGACCAAGACCTTAACTGTCAGGAAACAAACACATAAAACAGACAGATTGCAGCAGGCTTTGTAACTATGATGAGGTTTTGCCTGTAAAATGATTGATTCATAAGATCCACAGTCTGTCGCCCTGCTTGCATATATTATCCATTTCAGTTTTCATTTTTTTGGCTGTAGTGTATGACTTCAGTGCACTTTGCAGTAGTGTTACGCTTCAGAGTTTAAGTTCTACATTTACCTCCAAGACTAATGTGCCAACTTAACCATACGACCATCTTTTTCCAGTTTATGCACCAGAATAAAGCCTTTGATACCAGTTTGCTGCTTATTGAAAGCAATAAAAGACTTGATGGAACCACTGAATTTGCAGGCCATCTGTGTTAGAGCAAACATTTCACATTCTAAGCTGTTCATTTTTTTCCCAAGAAGCAATAAATGTGCCAATAACAGAAGATTCTATTCAGCTTTCTAACATTATTCATATGCAGTTTGAGGCTTTATGACAAACATTGTGATCACGTTGATTTAATAACACATTATGCTGTTTAACAACAGGTTCTCGCTGTTTAGAGTTCTTTTAGAAATTGAAGGACATTTTTAGTCAATGGAATTTTATGCTCATTAAAAATGAGCCAAAAATCACTTGCAAAAAAACCCCAAAACATTTCTTCAAATATGTCCAATATGAATTTTCAGAAATATTTAAATTTAACATGATCTCATATTTTATTCAGAATGATCACATAAAATCTCTTACTTTACTAAGAGCTTGTGAAGATAAAAGTACTTCTCTGAAATTCACAGAAGTGTGAGGGGCCGCAGACGCTCCAAGCAGCCATCAGTCCAGGTGTTTGCTGCTGCAGCACCTGGACTCAAACCTGAGGCCCCAGACTTGGCTTGAACACAATTTGTTGTGTTTCAGAGCAGCAGGTGGTCTCCATTAGGGGGCCATGTCAGGGTTTGTAGGAGCACACCAATCAATAACAGACATCTTTTCTAAACTCGCAGGTTCTTCAAAAGCAGCTCCTATTAACTGGAACGCTAACAGACAGCTGCTGAACGCCCTCCTGTTTGTTATAAACGAGACTTTGAGCATCAGCTGTGTCTCTTTCGTTGGTGTGTGGAGTTCACCTCCATTGTTTTAATTTGGGTCTGTTTTCAGTTCCAAAGCTGCCAATTATTCTTGTACTGGTACATTTTGGCATGAAAACGATGAGAGCCAACCAGAGGAGTTTAGTCAAGAATGGTAAGATTGAAAAATTTTCCACTCGGTCATAAAATCTCAACGAAGCTGCTTTTAGAACAGCAAGGGTCTACATGGGCAACATGGAAGAAGTCAGTATGTTGTATTTCGATGTGAAACATATGTTTCAATATGGTGTTTCAATGTGTGGTTGTATTGTATTTCACACAATACAATAAATGTGGTTGTAATACAGTGCAACAACATATTTGATGTGATAGACCAGCACTAAACACCTCACAGTTATGAGTTGGAGGGAAAAATTACCTGGTTTTCAAATTCAGTACAAATTCAGAAATACTTCATTGATCCCAAATGGAAACGAAATGCTGCAGTATCTCATTTAATGAAAGCGTTGTTGTAGATGGTGATGGCTGTGGGCAGGACAGACTTGTAAAATTTCTGTATGAAAACACCCAGCATGCGTTTAGCCCTCCTGAGTGAATAATTTGAAGAAGAAACATTTGTTGCTGCTATTACAGCTGCAGGTTTTTTATTGCATGTCGGTAGCAGCTTTGAAAATGTAAATTTATAGTGATTTAGCTGTAATCACTGTGAATTTATTATACTCTAGTGCCCTTCTGTAGCATTTAAAGGTAAATGTAATTCACTTCTAACTCAAAGGAAGCTTGTGTTATTATACAGTTCTTTAATAAATAAAGTCGACAAGGAGTTCTGTGTCGTCACGGTGCCCTCCCTTCCCCCACAGCACTTCTGCTGTATGAAAATCTAACATTTGTTAATCATCATCACTTCCAGCCAGATGTGATCACTTTAATCTGTATTTCAGAACCATTATCAAGTCTCAATCAAATTCCTTGCATGCAATACCCGGTCAGGTCTGGCTGTGATGGTTCCAGAACTGCGCAGGACCTGCAAATGGACCCAGTTAAATTCTCGTCATTAGAGAAGGGGCTGACTGGTTTTTGCAGCATGTGGGACTGCAGAGTGAGGAGGAACACTCTGAAGCAGTCTCCTCTACCATTTTTAACAGTCTGTGAGACAAATATCAGTATTTAGAGTGGGTTTAGAGCCCCGTTTCCCCGGTGCCGAGGCCTTATGCCATGCTGTCGTGTTTCCAGCTGGGAGAGCACAGACCCAGCTGAGAAGCTCCCCTGCTGAGAAGCACGCTGAAACAACAACTCCAGAAAAAGTTGGCGCCTCGTTCAGACATTCATTTAGAAAAACTATTCTCTGAGCATGGGGACTGGGATTGATTTCACCTTTGTCATCCTAATAACATATTATCAACATATTTTTAGTGCCTCTGTCCTTCAGGGACAGCCTCGGTGGTATATGTAACAGTTTCCAGAGGTAGACGGAGGATTTTCACAGTGCTCTGTCTTTGAGTCTGAATTGTTCGCTGAAGGTCAGTGCTCTTCACACCCTATAGAACACGACCTGCGTCTTAACAGATGAAGAATCACTCCATTTACTCTCTAAGACTGTCCGTTCAGCCACTTTAGGAGAAATCAATGTTCTTCAGTCCCATCGAGAGAAACACTCTGCAGTTTGTGCCATCCTGACCTACAAATGACTACTCTTCTACCCCCAAAGACTTATCTACGTATCTGTACTGTATGGAGAGAGGACTTTTACAGCCAATAACTTACATGGTGCAGACAGCAAAGAGAGCAGAGGTCGCATGAGTGAAAAACAGTTCTTCACAAGTTGCTGTTTTCAGTCGACATAATGTGTCAGATAATTTACACAAACCCATGACGGAAAATGGCCATTGGAATGATTTAGAAAAAGGCACGTGCTGAGGAGAGACAGCTTTCTGTTGACTGTGTGGGGGTTTTATTTCTGTTTTATTTTCTGGTTTTGGTTGTTGTTTTAATTTAAATATTTAAAATGTCTTGTTCTGCACAGAATTAAAGTGTATTTGTCTTTGAGTGAGGGAACTTGAATCAGCATGCAAGTTTGCATAATGACGCAAGTTTTCAAATAGGTTATTTGAAAACCGTTTCAAATCAACAATATTATCGTTTATCGCAATAATTTCCTGTGACAATTTATCGTCCTGTAAAATGTATGATGTTGACAGGGCTACGCTGTCTGAAACCTCATGTTTCAGCCTAATATTTAAAGTCAATTTTATCCAAATTATCCAATGCCTGCCATCGTAGAATCCACTGTGACTTCTACCGTGGATTAGAGGCCCATCCAGCCCCGGGTCTGGAACATTCCAGCTCGCTGTGTTGAAACACCCCAACCTGCCTGTTGTTTTTGGGAAAGCCCTCTGCTGGTGGGAAGCCCATCCTATAACTGAAGGCTGTTCATGGAGGCAGTTGCTGGACTTACTTGGCGACTTGAGGCTCTTTTTAGAGCAGCTGAAAGTTCTTGGTGGTTTGATGAAAAGCTGATTTGAGTGTCGTCTTGCTAGCAGCAGCATCCTTTCTCGTGAATCTCTTCCGTCGCACATCAGCAGCACGTTTCCTCTGAAGTCAACACTGTTGACAAAAGAACGATTTTTAGCACCTTCGTCTGCTCTGCTAATTAACCATTGTTAACACTTTACCTTGAGCTAGCAGCTAAAAACATGAAATGAAGTCTTCAGGTCATTTTGTGAGATGGCTAACGTTTCACATGGCTAGGAGTTGGAGCTTGGATCTGGAAATAAAATCACAGCCAAGTTGAAAGTAGTCTAGTTGCAATTTGCCATTTATTTTAGTGTCACTTAGTATTGGTGATGAAAGCCCAGAAGAACAAAGTTCTGTTCATTTTAGAACACAAAAGGAACGTTTTCACTAATAGATATTTTACTGCACTGTCGTTGACTCTGGTTTGATCAAATACAAATCGTCAGAAATGCTCCTAAATCATTTATGCCAGCATCTTTTACTACATTCTATATCCTTAGCAGTTCTGAGACACTTAGCTCAGAACTGCTTAGCAATCTTGATCTCTCTCAGGCGTAATTCCGACGTCTGTGGGATGTTTTTGTTGTTTTTCCAACTGGAAATTTAAAATAGCCATCTGACGAAAACAATGAAATTTATGATTCTATTCATTGTCAATAACTTTTATCAACTTTGTACTTGATTTCCTTTAATCTTATTATTCTTCATAACAATGTAGAATCAATTAAAAATATCACCAATAAAAACAAGGAAACAGCTAAATCTCTTCTCAAACTTGTTTGTTTGTATGTAACCACAAAAGAATCTCTTCATCGCAGTATCCAAAGCTTTGTTTTGGTTTTTCTTTTGAGATCTGATCAACTGTTTTTTTTTTTTTTTTTTGGTCTCTACAGAAATCTACTTTACAGCTTTCCAGGAAAAACTCCCCAGTTCTCCATCCTCAAGTTCTCCCCGGATGTGGTTCTGCACTGCAGCGTGACGAGCAAGGTGGCCAAGCACTACACTCCAAACAAGGACGCCTTCTGCCACAGCGCCAAGAACCAGTCTCTGTCTCTGATCCTCAGGGCGCTGCGCTCGGCCGAGAGGCTGGTTGGCTTTGGGTTGGACCTGTTCCAGAACTACCCGGGCACCACCAAATGATTCCGATGCAGATATAAAGAGCGCCTCCTCTACCAATCTCGAAAATCACTCTGCGGTTCAAGAAAGAATGAAATTTCCAGTTTCAGCTACTTTTTTTTAAATCCAAATCGTGCAAAAACAGATTTAAAAAAATGTATGAATGTATCAAATCTGACTTGTTGCACACCTGCTATTTGATATGCAAATGATACGGAAAAGTGGATCTGCTTAAATTGCACTAATCTGTCTTCCAGCGAGTTTGAACCAAAAGGTGAATGGCTATTTCTAAATTTTATGTTACTTTACCTGATTTTCCTCTTAACTTCCTCTTTCCTCTTGCTCCATTTGATGTGGAAGTTTCTTTCCTTTTCACTAAACAAATTCCGGCACTAAATTTAAAAAGAAAATGAAAGTAGCACTTCAGAATCAATGTGAGGTTGAAAAGAAAACTAGATTTCAGTGTTTAAAAGCAAAGAAAATGGAAGAGTATATGAGTTTCTCTTTAAAGTGTAGCCTTAGTGAATTAACAGAATATATTTAACACTTTAAACCCTTTGAGCACTTGAAGTGTGTTAGACTGTTCAGCAATAAAACACCAGGAAGTCACTTTGTTTCTGAAATTGCTTTAGGAAATCCCAACTCTCTCCAGATAGATGATGGTCTGCATTTGAAGTGAAATATAATTCAGGTTGGAAAATAAATCTTTTTTTTTTTTTTTTTGTAAACATCTACCAATCTATTAATGTGAAGAACAAAAGCCATCCTAGTTTCAGTAAAGATCACTGTGAGCTAATTCATATTTATTGTCGGCCTAGTTATTTTAACCTCCACCACAGTACGCGACTTTTTTGTGTTAATTGATCATCAGAAATCCTGTAAAAAGGATTTTTCAGATTTTACTTTTTAAAAATTAACAGGCCTTTATGTTTTGTTGTAGTTAGGCATGATTTTTTGATAGTTTTTGTGCAAACTATTTAGTAAAATAACTTAATGCTATGGAAAGAATAATATATATTTTAACGTATTTGTAGTACAGTTTCAAGGCATGATGACTGTTTTAGTCTCTTATATTTTGTGATGGTTTTCTTAGCACTAATTATTTGTGTTCATGTGAATGTATTCCAGAAAGCCAGCTGGAAAATACACAAAAACGCTTTCTAGGTTTTCTAGGAAGAATTTCTTTGATTGATGTATTTCCTGGTTGTTTGTGTTTCTATAGCCATGATGATGTGTTAAAAAATGTGGATTTTTGAGTCTCTGCATATATTGTCTTTTTTAATAGATGTGCATACATTTTTAAGAGTTTGATAAAGAACATTTTGTAAGTTAAACCGATATTGGTATGTAACTACCAAACTTTTAAATGCAGAAATTTACAGTAATGAAACAAAAAAATTCTTGTCAGGGATATAAAAAAAAAAGCTTGTGTGCCTTTAATAAGGAGCTTTCTTGAGTTTGTTAAATATTTTACCAAACAAAATTCCTGTAATCTTTGGCAATATGAGGTTTTCACCCTGGTTTTTCTTCTTGTTTGGTAAATTGCATGGAAATACAAAATCATGTGTTTTTTTAGTACCTAGAAACTTTTAATTTTGATTTGTCTTGTTCCGTTATTCTTGCATGAGAGACAAATAAACACTGGAATGGTAAGAGCAGGGACTGCAAATCCAGCCTACACCAACAGATGTCGCCATACTCTATAAACTCCACCTTTAACAAGGTGAGTGAAACTGGTTTGCTGTAACTTTGAATCAAATAAATTCTTCTACATGTTTTCTTTGCTGGAAAAAACAGTTATGTTTTTTGGGGGGATTTTTGTACAAACACAACAAATGATTGTTGTTATAAGAAGAAGGACTTTTCTTTAGGCACTGTTGGCTTATTAATCTGAAAACCCAGGCATCACCTTTTTACTCTCCTGGTTGTTGGATTATTGTTTTTGTTTGCTTATGTGCCATTTGTTTTTGATGGCAGCGTTTTATGTCTTTTTCAGCTTTGTGGACTGGATTTTGTCTGTCTCATTTTTCTCTTGCTGTGTTCCAGTAAGTGTGTATTTTGAAGTGTAGGTTGTCTGACCAGTCGGTCCTAAATGTTGTGTTGAGTGGAATTGTCAGTAGTCTGAAAATCATTACATCGGAAAAATACTGTATCTATATGTCTCTTTGTTGACAAATCACTTTAAATAATGCATGCTTTAATTTATGTTAGGTCAAAAAGAGTCATGAGTATATTATCAGGTTATGATACTCAGTAGTGTATGTTTTTTTCTCTCTCATTTTAGAATAATAGCACAAATTTATTATTCTTTCTACATGGTGGAAAATCAAAGTAAAGTCTGATATTTGCTGTGCAGAAACCCAAAGTAGGGGTTGGGACCCGACTTGAGGTCACAAATCAACAAGATTGGGGATTAAGATTATCTTCTTAATTTAAATGATGAAAAATGTAATTCTTAATTGTTAATATAAGAATGTGTGATTAGTGGTGAATCACACATGACACATGACCATGGTGAATTTGGGTTATAAATGTTAAGGATATAAAAACAGTACTTTCAACAACTGGCTTTTGATTCTGCTTTTATTGCTGAGACTGTACTCCTAGTTGGCTTTGTAGAAATGTGAATATAGTCAATTCATAATCTGCTTCATAATCTCTGCACGATTACAATCGTGGATAAAATTTAGAAAGCTGACAGACAGGCTTTATGTGCTGCAGGATGACTTGTTTGTTTCAGTTTATTTAATCAGGTTCATTTGTATGCTTTGTAATCGCGTGGACAGAACACAGATCACTGTTCTTTAACAGTATATGTTAAACTTATTAATGTAAAATAGCTAAATGAAAATTAAGGATGAGCCTAATCAAACTGATGTAAATGTGGTTACATGCAGTACTCAATGCATCATTGCACAACCACAGAGAAATGTTATCTTTGTGAAGCCGTTTGAAAAATACTTGACTTGACCTGCTGTCTGTGTAAACTATATGTAAGCAATATTAAATATGCCTCATTGTAGGCAGTTATGAAAACTGCTGTATTTTGGAAATTGTACAGAGTTTGAATGATGTATAGAATTGGTGCCAGATTCATTAATTTTTCTTGTCTGGGTTTTTAAATGCAACAAAAGATATTGTTTTTAGCAAATTGGAAAAGCGTTTGCTCTCTTACAGATTGAATCTGGTTTTGCTTTTAGTAACACTGAAACGTTTCAGATCCTCAAACAAGTTTATCAGACAAATATAATGTCAGTGAAAACAAAATGCATATTTAAAATTGTGATTATTTTTTTATTCAGGGGAAGAAACTGTTCGAAATAACCGCACTCCGTGTAAAAACAAATTACCCTGAACAGCTTGAGCCAGTAATGGTAACAACTGCCACAGATACTGGCATAGACGACTTTCACACCACTGTGGCAGAATTGTATCTCATTAGATTTTGTTTCAATTGAGCCACACTGGAGGTTTTCTAAGCATGACCAGGAGGTCATAGGTCACGCCACAACGTCTTAGTTGGATTTATGAGCAGACTTTGACTTATTTTGTTTTCTTAAAACCAAGGTGTACTTATTGCTCTTTCAGAAGTTAGCATTCCAAATTCTCTTCAGCTAACAGTAGCTGCATTTTCATTGACCATACAATTGCATAATTTCACATTTTGAAAATAAATTTGCTTAATAGAAAAATGGTTGTTTTGAAAAAATAAAAACCCCTTGTTTTTTTTTTTTATATATAAAGTTTTGCTGCTAGGGTGAGGTGGGTTTTTCTTTGGCCGTACTGAAACTGGTTAATTTACAAAACTGCAATGGAAACTATTTTTGGACCATATGAGTCACATGATCAACAACCAGATGTTGCCACTGCTGCAAACCACAAAGAAGACGACAACAAAAAGTGGTCATCTTCATGTCTTTTAATGACTTATCACATTAACAAACTTATTCACGTGTGATTTAAATTTTGTTTCTTATTTAATGGAAATACCACAATTGTAAAAAAATTTTGTGGAGTATTCTCAAAGTTTTGCAGACATTTGTAATGGAAATGCAGCTACTAACTAGTGGTCTAATGGATGTACTCTGTGAGGATTTTCAGGCTGAAAGTAGAATTCCTGGTCCTATCAACTCCAAGTCATCTAATTCCCAAAGCAGAAAGCAACCACAGACCATCACCATGTCACCATCCCTGGTATGATGTAATTTTCTGAAATTCTGTGGTAAATTTACTCCACTTGTAGTAAATTTACAAATGGACTAAATTCCACTTTTGTCTCTTAAGTTCACAGAAATGTAATAGCAAAAGTCAAAATGTTTTTTGGTAAATATTTGGTTTGGTATATAATATTTGTAGTGGTTTTAGCCTTTGGAATGGATGTAGCTTTGACCCAGTCTTTCTTGAATCATGAACACTGATCTTACCTGAGGCAAGTGAGGCCTGCAGAGCTCAAGATGGTTTTGTGATCTCCTGGATCAGTGTATTCTTTTTCTTTTGAAGCTGTTCTTGAACGATTTTAGAGTCTGCACAGAGTAGAAAGGGCAAGAGCCACTGCAAAGGT
This sequence comes from Girardinus metallicus, assembly GCA_903067095.1. Taxonomy (NCBI): domain Eukaryota; kingdom Metazoa; phylum Chordata; class Actinopteri; order Cyprinodontiformes; family Poeciliidae; genus Girardinus; species Girardinus metallicus. The sequence goes on along the minus strand of CAEGAE010071694.1, from coordinate 3,457 downwards.
GAGAAAATGAGTGACAGTAGGAAGCCCAGTAAAATTTGAATGCATTTAATGTAATCCAACTCTCCAAAAGCAGTTTAGAGTATGCAAAGGTAAAAAAAAAAAGAAAAAGGTGTAAGTGTTTTGAATTTCTTTATATCAGGGTCTGATGTGTTGCTTTTTTTATAATAAAAACTATTTTATAAATCTGCAGGTCTGGCAGAAATCAGGGTCAGGTGTGGTCAGTGTTATTGAACTGAAAAACACGGTTCTTCACTGTCGATGGTTGGGGTCAGGGGTCACTTTTCTATATAGGCTGTTTTGTAAAGCATTTTTTAAAAACTGCATGTTATATTTGCTCAGGTCATTTTAGTCTAATATTACAATCTGTCTGATGACGTAAAACATTTACATAAAAACATTGTAAAGGCGAAATATTTCTTTTTTTAAATATGTACAAATGTGTCTCAGCATTTTTAAAATGTACCATTTGACAAACCAATGGTAACTTTGAAAACAAATGCTATATTGAAATGATAGAATTTGCAGGGAGCTGCACATTAAGAACAGTACCAAAGGGCATAAGATGAAGGGTGAAGGCTGTCACATACTCCAGTGTACTGTGCATATTCGTCTGTGCACACTGTGCACTTTCTGCAGAGAGTTTAGATTTCAACGCCAAAAATTCTCATGATGAATTCCTTCATTTCCCACAATCTGAATGGATAGTAGCAAGTTTTATGAGTTGGCTCTTAGCCCCATTTCTTCTGCGCCGCGGCAGCCACCACACACAGCTGTCAGTGTAGCACAGAGTATGGTGTCTTTGCGACTGGTTGCAGCGACTCACAACCTTGTTGTCTCATACAAAACAGTTCGTTGTGAACAATGTTACCTGCCAAGCAATCGACCTCTATGCAGCCGTGTCCGGCGGTGAGTCCACCTCAAGTATTTGTGGACCTCCATGGAGTGAAGAACGGCAGAGTATGTGGGGCCTTCAGTTTTACAGGCAGTGGCCAGAGCTTCTGACAGTCAGTCAAAGCAGTGAATTATGGGTTGGAAGTGACAATGACTCACTCTTACCACTGACTTATAGACACTTTGGCTAATGCCTGATAGCATTACTGTAATTTCCCTTGAGATGTCACATTAGTCACTTTTTGATGATGTCATGTTTTTGATGCCCTTCAAAACATGCCAGATCCTTGGAAATCCAACCATTATTGGACTGCATGTGCTCAAAATACATCCGAACCAGAGCATTCCTTCCAGATGTTTAACTTTGTTTTTTTTCTGGTTTTAATGTATGACATCAGTGTTGTTGGCATGTTTGGGGGGGGTTTATATGTATTTGCACCCTTGAAGTAATTTAACAGTGTTTTACAATAAAAGTATGTTTAACCCTGAGTCTGTTTTACTGTTGGTGTCATACATATCATACTACACACACACAGGCACAAACACAAAAATCTGTATGTCCAACCATATTAGGAGTTTGTTTTTACTTCCATTAATTTTAGTGACTGCTTTTATGTTTAGCCCTGACCCAATACGATACTAGTATATTCCTAAACCGAACTTTAACCAAACTTAATTCACAACATAACTCTAAATTTAATCTCTAATGGTTAAAAAAAAAAAAAAAAAAAACGGATCCAACACATGAGAACGGGGCCTGAGCCCCCATAAAGCTTATTGGACTTTAATGTTAGTGAATGTTATGAATGTTAGTGAATAGAAAAGGTTCTATGCAGGCTACAGAAATGAGAACACACACACACACACGCACACGCACACACACGCACACACACCTACAAGTACATCAAAAAGGGCTTCATATCACGTTTTTCAGCAAACCTTTTAACTTCTGTTGTGTTACCCTTAAAGTTGAATAATTTCTGAAAAACATCCAATTGCAATAGTGGATAGTAAATACGGTTCACTACTAAGCCACATTTTTCCTCACTTTATCTTTCCTTCATTGAAACGTTCACACTATTTTTATTACGAAACAACAAGCCAGGTATTTTGGCATGAAGAATTTGCATGCATCGCACATGAAACATAGCGTCCTACCAAATATTGTATCAAAGCATTCTCTTGTGATGATGAAATTAAAACAAATACATTTGTTGTGATTAAATATGTTGTGCGCCTCTTATTAAACCTGTATGATTTTCTCAGTTGTTTCATTGAAGTGCACCTGAGTGTCAAAGGATCTCGGTCTGCTTGGTTTGAGAAACAGTAAAGATTTTTACATGGAGTGGAGACAAACTGAAGGCGAGTCTTGGCTGGCAGCATTGTATGGAAAATAAATTATTTTTAATATACATGTAGCACCATTAAAAGATGAAAACCCATAGTGACACCACTATAAATCAAAGTGCATAGTACAGAGGCTGCAGAGCAGGGACAAAGAGGCCAGAGGTAACCCTGAGAAAACTCCACAGCAGAGTATCATACCAGTTCAATACAAACTGCTTTCTCCAGACTTAAACAATGATGTTTACTGCAGAACACAGTTAACTCCTCAGGGCAACACCTTGATTCAGCCTTCTGGACAACTCAACTTGGATAATTGCTCACATTTCATCCCACTGGATTGAGAGGACTTATGGTCCCGTTATTGTACAATATGCTGTATCGTTTGAGTGCATCACAAGATCCAGTTCTGGAAAGAGGTTATTTCTGTGAAGTGGACAGAGACAAGTTAAACATCGGGCACAGAAAAATTATTCCACATTTATCTCATCCCAACAGACCAAGGAGACATTATGTTGCTGTCAGACAGAAATATCTCCAAAAACATAACTTTACAGGAATTTATTTTAGTTAATGTTAGATGCTGTTTTTGATGCCTTTTGCCTAAAATCTTAAAATGTATCAATAAAACTCCAGACGTAGTTGAAGGGTGATCTAAGAAAGCTAAAAATGACAAACAATGAAGATGCAAGATTGATAACATATTGTGCCCTGAACAACAAAAAAAGCTGATGAGCTAAAAAAAGTGACAAAAATTAAACAATTTTTCTTTGGTTCTTTATCAATTTACTCTGGTGTCAGTGAGCACCATGTGAATGACTGTAGTTTCATCAACATCACCTTTATATTGTGTCTGTCTATCTATATAGATATCTATCTATCTATATATATTTATATAGATAGATATATATAGATCTACATATAGATCTATATATATCTATATATAGATATATATAGATCTATATATTGACTATATAGCTCAGTGGGTAAGACACCAGTCTACCACCCGGGAGACCGGGGTTTGAATCCAGGCTGGGGCTGGGGCAAGTTACAACAGTGCAATTGAGCTGTGCAGTGTGGGTCCTTAGGCAAGACCCTTGGAGCTATATAGCCTACCTCATACCATGAGAGACACCGATAAGCACGACATGCCGGCTCAGACGTCGCCCGGCCAAACAAGGTCTGCGTCAGGTGCTGGGGAACCAGAGCACCTTGATGAAAA
>CAEGAE010071686.1:0-35347 GCA_903067095.1 Girardinus metallicus | reverse complement strand
AAACGTACATGCTAACATGTACATTTGTAGCATGTACAAACGTACATGCTAACATGTACATTTGTAGCATGTACAAACGTACATGCTAACATGTACATTTGTAGCATGTACAAATGTTAGCATGTACAAATATACATGCTAACATGTACATTTGTAGCATGTACAAATGCTAACATTTGTACATGCAAACTGTTAGCAGAGCTAGCTTGTTAGAGGCATTACAAACGTTGCAACTTATTGAGAGGTGTAGTATGATGGAGATCCTAATAGCTGCGGCGAGTTTGATGAATAGAGAAAAAAGTTTCCACGCAGCTGAAACTGAATTTCCATCATGTTGGTTTTTACTCACTTATAAGATAAAGTTAGCAATGCAGCATAACTAGCTGACATAGAAAGTTAGACAAGAAGAGATTTGATATTCTCAATAGCCACTGACTCAAAAGTCTTGCAGTAACCTTTTCTATTGACCTGCTAGCATCTTAAGTTAATAATGTAATGCTAACATGCTAACTGTAGCACATTTAGAGTACATGCAAGCATCAATTATTCAGTCCTTTGCTAAGCCAGGTAGCGTAACTGAGACAACCGTGGGCCAATGATGCATCTGGACAGCAACTCATCAGTTCAGACATGAAGGTGAGATGGTAAACAGTTGAGGAAGATGACCAAACCGGGAATTCCCCACCTCCACCAAAAATAAAAACTGAAAAAAAAAGCAAAAAAAAAAGTTAATCTACAAAAGTACAGATGTGGAAGAACCAAAGTGCTGGTTGCTGTTCACAAGTCAGTCCAGTTGGTGGCGGTGATGTCCCATTATGATTGGTCTGGCCACCGCCAGAAGAAGAAGTAGCAGTAATTTAGTGTGATTTGTGAATGCTGCGGTTGTTTATCTGTAAGTTTGATTTTTCTAAATTGTTTATTTTTTCCCTGATAAAGTTATTGACGGTACTTTTGCGTTTCAGCGGATCCAAGCAGAGCGGCGGACAAACGGCCCGACCTCTGCCTCGGCGACGTTTTGTTTGGCTGCTGGACTCCCGAAGCATCTGAGACAGAAGAATCGCTACAATCAAGTGAGGATCTGCTGGATTCATTGTTAAGGTAGGAGAAGCAACAGCTGAAATGGCACCGAGAAGATTCCTCAAGGTAAGAGCTGCTGTGGGTGACTGCTAACGGTGTTGTCGATGCTAACGGTGCTGTAGACGCTAACGGTGCTGTAGACGCTAACGGTGCTGTAGACGCTAACTGTGCTGTAGACGCTAACGGTGCTGTAGACGCTAACGGTGCTGTAGACGCTAACGGTGCTGTAGACGCTAACGGTGGTTACAGAAAATAAAAATGGCTGCCAAAGCTTTGGAAAATAAAGTTAAGAATCAGCAGGAAGAATGTTCACTCTTAAAGTTATCCAGAGGTTTAGTAAATATCACTTTCATAAACCTTCACAAAATATCTCACTATTAAGTTATTTTGTGTGGCTTTTCTGACAAAAGTAAAGATGATACCAATGTATTTAAGTTAAAACCAATATAGTTCATGTTCTACAACAATTTGCAAGTTAAACAATAAATATTGTAGGTATTTTTTTATTTTTTCCCCCCTTTTCTAGCACCTGCTTCAGTTAAAGACCCCATTACCCTTGGAGATTAGTTGTGGGAATTAAATTATTTCACACTTATTTCAGTTTAGTTGTTGCACCTAATTTCCTGTAGGGGGCATCAGCTGAGCTACTGCTGTATGTAACTCCATGTTCTCCCTCTGGAGATGATCCAGAGAGCCCAGCCTTCCAGTTTTTAACCCCGTTTTTCACATAGACAAACCTACTGTCCTTTTGTTGCAACTAAAATTTTTTTCCCTCCCGTTTCATCCTGCATACTTTATAATCAGCTCAAAACCTGAACTGTTTAGTCGCGTTTCCATCCTAGATGAAAATGAAAATGCCTCTTAATACAGCTGGGTTTGCCTCTTGGACACAGTCAGATGTCCAAGACTCGGAGCTGCTGATCCAGGAGCTCTGAGTCTGTTTCATGTTTTGGTCTTTGTTGTAGCCATAATGGATATTCCTGATTCACGCAGGTATGTGGTTGTGAATGGGAAGAGGAGTTTCACAGCCCTCAGTGCTAGATACAGAAGTATTTTTGTTTTATAAACTTTTTCCATTACCGCCCGTTGTATCCTAGCATCATGCTTGTTCTTCTGCATCACTTCCCTGTCCTTCTATCGTGACATCTGCCTCGCTCGTCTTCAGGAGGCATAAGACACTCTTAGGCTCACTAAAGATCTGTCTCACTACTCCTAACATTTAATCATGTTAGGATATCCGTTTAAGGCTTTGTGAAGACTTTGGAGGGAAAAATGTAAGAATCTTCCTGAAGTTGCATCACTAAGAGCTAATTCTAGCTGGGTTTCAATCAAGTATTTTCCAACTAAAAAGAATCACTTTGTTTGTTTCCTGTTCTGATGCTGTAGCCACTATTGAGACAACAGCAGTTGAGGTCCAGTTTTGACAGCAGTGTGTAGCCCAAACTGCTACTAGTTTGGGTTACACACAACTCGCATTAGAAATGACTGATCATGCAACAGTAGAAGATGCTAATGTTAGCATTTAGCCTGTCCTTCAGAGCAGCTCTGCTCTTTAGGACGACATTTGGATCCAAAGACGTGAGTTGCTTTGAGACTAGAGCTACATGTGTTGTCAGACCCTTCTGGAAGCTTCCAGAACCCAGCAGCTCTCGTGTTGGAGTGTTGACTTGCAGAACCTTCAACTGGGACTAAATATCTGTCTCACTGAAGTCAAACAGGTCCTGCAGAGTCCAGGCTCTTTTAGGACTTTAAAAATACTGAGTTTTCAAGTCAACACATGGCTTTGATTTGAATCAAGTCTCTGACTGGGTCTTTGTTTCCCTTGATTCCTGATTCAGAATGACTCAGATCAATATCAGGAATAAAATGTTCTGATCGGGTTGTTGAATCTGGACTGATCAATGTGGTGTCATGTAAAACAGGCAATGTATTAAATCATATTTTCCAATATACTGCTATATATACATTTGTTTCGTAAGGTTGTCAGGCAGTCGGATTGAAACGATCTGCTCCAGGACCTACCTTTTTAAAATCCTTTCCAATATTGTACATGGAACCTTTCTGGAAGTTTCCACCGACTAAAATTCCTCCGAGGTCATATTGGTGAGTCTTCCAGGAGTTCCCAGTAGAATCCACCACTTATGGCCTCACCTTGCTCAAGAAAGGTCAGAGTTCATAGGTCAACACTAAAAGACAAGGCAATAAATGGTTGGACAACTCTGACATAATAAAGCCGAGAGAACGCGATCCACTGAACCGGCCTCAGCTGGGCCTCTGATCCAGATGTTCCTGCCTCTCATCCCAGAGATTAAATCAAACTGTCTTCCATCCGTCACGGCTTTCATCTAAGACTGCTTTTCCTCGCAAACAGAGGGAATCATCAGCTGACGGAGGCTTTAGGTGAGGTTGATGGGATAAGTTGGCGCTCAGAGAGTGAATCACTTCCCACTGTTGCCCATGGTGGTTTTCTGGTTGGACGTCTAATGAGAGCCAAGGGAGCTGCTGCTCGTCTCTTCCCACCAGTTTACCAGAGGAGTTTTTATATTGAGTTAATGTCTCAGCTGCAACCATCACAGCCTCTTCTTGACGTCTCAATCCAGGCCAAAACTAGCTGGAAGATGTGGCTAATCCGTCCAAAACCCAACCCAAAACCAAACCTGATTTCTGCCTCTGTTCCTTCAGACTTGGCTTCTGCTCTAATCTGAGTATCTTTCATTAATTTTGTGTCAGGACTAATTTTGTGAGGAATGAATACAGATGTCAGGATGCCATCGGATCCCATCGCAGGGCCTTTCACAAGATAACAGGCTTTAGTCACCGAATTAGCACCACTGAAGGGGAAAAAATGAACCAGATTACTTCTCAGGGCTGTGAGAGTGGAAAGCACAGTGATATTAGACCTGCCCTGCCAAATCGCAAATCTATTTCCAACACTCTTATTAATTATCAAACTAAAGCTGCTGTTGCATATTGATTCATCAGCGTGCCCGCTTGCATTATCTTCCATTAAGCAGGGAGAAGAATGAGATTATGAGGAGCCTTTGGGGGTGTTTGAGGAATCCTGCGAGCTTTCTAAACCCGGTTAGGGACAAGCTGGGAACACGGGGGCTCCAGCGCCATCTTAAGCTCTAAATTTGATTATTTTGGGGGAACATTTCTCAATTAACGCAACAGTTACAGCTGCAAATATATTGTTGTCTACATATGTTGTTGTGTGCAAATCTGTTCATTCAAATGTCGGGGCAGACGGTGATTAGAGGCAACCTCAAGGGGTCTGGCTAATGCTGTTATTGAATTCTGTAATTTTGCGTCACATGACAGCTTCATGCATGTAACCTTGGCTTGGCCGACGCCCAATTGGCTGTGCTAGTTTGGGTGTCAAGACTTTCAGATTAGCTGTTGTTTATCTGGTGTCGATTTGACCCCATATCTCATGCTTCCCTGGGTATCGGCCCATTTCAAAATGCTCTATATTTCTGAAATTATTACACGGTGCAATGCTTTTATGATTCTTTAGTGTTACGAGTTAAACTGTTTAAATGCGTCTACCTTCAGAAGGTGTTCATGCCATGACATTTGCCATGAAACGCAGCATTTCATAAACGGAGTGGCCTAGAAGAAAATACCTGAATAAGATCAGCATGAGAAAACGTTTTCAGGAAATCACCAAACGGAGTAAGAACAAACTGAAATGCAAAAGCGACGCAGAACTTCAAGTCAAAGCAGGGATCCAAGTTCACCAGATTGGGACGCCTAATTGATTGAATCATAACTCCCTCCATGCTGACAAAGGCATTTTTCTAAGAATTGTTTCACGCCAAACTTGAAACAGAGTCTTCGGTACAGTATGGTGATGATCCGATGGCCCACCTGGGAATATGAAGGAAAGTGTTCCAACCCGGTCCCTACGAGCCGAGGCGTTGGATACACACTTCAGGAATAATGAGACCTCCAGCGGTGTGACACCCATTTCACACATGGATGGCATCTGTGATTGGGAAACATATGTTTGTATTGATGTATAATTATGAGCATTGAGCTTCTCCACTCCCTCCGAAGTTGGCGGGAAGGATTGCGCGGCGCGAATGATTGACTGCGATGCAATAAAAGACAAAAGAAACACGGCCGGGAAGAACATCAACACCCGCCGACCGCACTCCCATCTTTCTTATTTATACAGCGTGAACGCAAGTCGCTGCCTGTCCGGAACCGGTGTCACCAATTCATCTTCGGCTTCTGCATCAACTCCGCACTGCTCAGGTGAAACACAGGTAGTGGAGCTGGAAGCTGCTGAATATTCAAGAGGTGTGAAGCCCAATGCTGGGCTCCAGGCTCTGAACAGAGCAAGGAGGAGAAGGTGCAAGAAAAACAAAAAGGGCAGAGGAGGAAACCTGAAAGATTAACAAATTTAAGGGTAAAGTGGGATGGAAATGAGAAAAGAGGAGAGATTGGAAGGGGGTGGGGGAGGGGCAAAGCTGTTAGGAAAGAAAGTCTGAGAGGTAACGGAGGGGTGGGGGCTGGCGTCGAGGACGACGAAATGAGACCAAATTTTCTTTGGCAATCTCCGTGTTCCTGCTGCAGGTGCTGGGGCCATTTCACTAACGCAGGGCCAGACGCGAATGTCATTAGTTCCTGAGCCCCAGGTGAATTTGCCACAGTTCCACATGATTAACCCAGATAATTGTGTGTTGATAGCGAGCATGGTCGATGGAATACAATTTTCGGGCCCAGATTCCTAAACAAACAGCTCAGCAGCAGCAGCAGCAGCGAGTCAGAGGGAGAGGATAACGGCAGGTTATCCGTACGTACTGAGGTGTACAGAAACACAGACAGGAAGGAAGCGTTTTATCTGCTTTTAGTCATTTTAGGGATCAAAACGTCTCCGTTTGAAGTAAATCGCTTAGCGTCATGACGGTTTTTCATTGCTCAGTATAAGGATTTTATTTGTTCAATGTTTCCCAAAATGGAGAGAAAAGGAAAACATTGTATTTTATCTAAAATACAAGCATGTTTTTTATGATATTTTAAGATCTTTTTCTTTTCTTCTGTTTCAAAATAGAATTATCTTAAATGCATCTCGACATGAAACTAACTTCACATTTTTTATTACCATTACCAATTTGCTGCCATTAAATTTCAATATCTACCAAATTGTATAATTTAGTCCAGTTGTAGTGAAAGAAACTTCATTTCTGAAACTAAACATTTCTACCACAGGCTGCCGAAAGCCTGTTTGACTTTGGTACGTTTTCCAGCTTGATCTCACTGAACAAAACCTGCTGAGTGAGCAAAGGGAGACACGACCGTATTCATCTCCTGGCTTATGCGATCTCTAATGCAGTGGATTCATCAACAGGGTGTGAGAATTAGCCAGAGGTGAGAGACGAACTCTGTGCTGAGTAAACACACCCAGGATACACACCAACAAACCTGCAAGGTGAACAAAATACATGCATGCATAGCTGATACTAAAGGCACAGTAGTTTGGATTTAGAGTCGGCCATATTGTCCTGCAAGCCCTGTAAATCTGGAGAAGAGCTGAAAGAATGAAATATTTATTTAGCTCATGTTGTACATTTGTACAGTATATGTGGAAAAAATATACATATGTAATATTTTCAGCGACCGAGTCTCCTTTCCGTTCCCAACCCTGAGAAGTAAAAATGTAAACTTTTCAACTTGGACCCAAAAAAAAAAAAAAGGAAAAAAAGGAAAAAATTAACACCTACAAGACAACTTGATCACCAGAGAAAAAAAACATTAAATGAAAATAATGAATTTTATCACAGCTGAAACCAGAAGTTTGCACACACTGAATAAAGCGACACATTTATTTATTCCTAAATAAATGTGTCGTGAAGTTCAGACCAACCTTCTCTAGTTTTAGATGAGCTAAATCACAAAAAATAATTTGTATTTGCGAAATGCCACAACGATGAGCGAATCTGACACTTATTTACTGTCAAATATTAATGGTAGGGCTTTATATACTCATTCAATAAATTAGAATATTAATGAAACGTTCATTTAATTCATCATCTCAATCACATTATATACAGAACAAGTAGACAAAGATTGTTTAAAGACCTTTATTTCTCTTAATTATGATCAATTTCTGCCAAAGGCAAATGGAAATAGATTTAAGGTTAAAATATTACTCCAGACCCATTAAAATAAAAAATACAGACGAGATTAACTTTTTAAAGCTGCATTGAAAATGAACCATGTTTGTCATAGCTGTACCTACAGAATGTGTCTGAGGTTTGCCATGAGAAATGTTGATGTCAATATCCAAACATTGAAAAATAAAGGACGTAAATATGGGAAAAAGGAAAATTAGCTTTTAATCTGACAAACGGGACCCAACGGGACGTATATTCCAATTTATTAAATACGATTGTACTGACTGGAAGAACTACTAAAACGTTTGCTGCCATAAACTCCCAAACTTTACACCGACTCGCGCTCAGCATTGAATCCAGTTTAAGAAAAGACGCTGTGCGAAGACCGTTAGTGCTGGGTTTTTTTGTTTTGTTTTTGTTTAAGTGAAGGAAAAATAAGTCTGAGAACAAAGCCTCCTGCTCAATCTCATCTGAGCACAAACCCGCCATTGCATCAGGTAACAAAACAACCCAGTTAAACCAGAGGTGCGCTCCCTAATCTTGTTTTGGCACATCCGTGAAGTCCCCATGAAGACGAGCCGCTCGGCTTCAACGAGCGCCGGTAACGCGGCATCAAAGAGGAGGATGAGGAGGGAGAAACGCTGGGCTCCGTGTTCCCACCAGGAGAGATAAACCAGACAGGGAGCCAGGTGTGGAGGGGAGGAGAAGAAAAAGAAGTGGAGGAGGAGGAGGCCGCCAATCTCCCTGCTGCATGCTGGGAGTTGAACCTGGCAGGAGGAGCGAGCGGCGCTGTCGCTAAGTGAAAGGGATAATCCCTGTGTGACGAAGAGGAGAGGTGGGGGGTTCATGATTCCTCCTGTGTTCCTCCGATTCCACTCCCAGCCAGGTTTATTTATTAAGACGATAAGCCCCCGCGGCGCACGCAAACCTGGGAGGAAGTGATGCGGCGTGAGGGGAGGTTCTGCTGGCTGCAGGCCCAGGCGAAGAGCAGCGCATCAGAACCACGCAGCACCTTCAGATACAGCTGCATGTCGCACACCTCCTTCTTTCAAAGACAGAAAGGCTTCTCTGAATCTTGATCAATCCGTAGCAGGATTACCGATCTGCTCTTTTAATATGTAAACATCTGAGATCCGTAAATGGAAGTGAAGAGGAGAAAGAGGATTTGTAGAACCACGTGGAAACGACAGGGTGGGACAGATTTAAGAGATAAAACCTTTTCTGCCTGGGCATCCCACTTCCTCTGCAGACTTAACGATCCAACACGCCAGAACGCCCACAGTATTTCATACACATTCTGCTCTGCTGATGTTTTTATCCCTACATTTAATGAAATCCTTGAATCAAAGTAATTTTTAAATTTGAACATGGGATCCAACTAGATTCAATTGGAGACAAAATGGAGACAATTGAGTTAAACTTGAAGACCTTGTCAGTTCTTGTTTTGGTTACTTTGGTTTGGAAGTGTTGGCACAAAAAACATAATTTTTCCTCATGAACTTCTTATTGAAACGGTTCAGTGCAGAATGAAAATTTGGAAAAGGGATGATGCAGCCAGATGCTACTATTGGTGCAGTTTGTATTGATCTTGACTTCTCCATTTTCCTTTGAAAATACCTGGACGCACAACTTCAAACTACTTCCTGTACAGCAAAAAACAAACAAAACAAAATAACACATCACCCATCCTCAAGGTGAAACATGGCTGTAGACATTTTTCATAATGTTTTATATCAAAAAAAATATACAAATAAACTTGAATGAGAATAAAACGTATAATTTGACAAACTGATGGACGTGCTTGAAATAAAACTCAAGGTTAAAATTAAACAAAATGTGTAACATAATGTACAATATGTTGTACACAAAAGTACAACATACGGTAATGCCTATAGTTCATACTAATAAAAAGCTTAGTTAAGAACAGAATGTTCCCTTATAAATAAGAAAAATAAGCAGTTTGAAAGCAGCTTTAAGACCTGACACAAAATCACTATCAAACTGCAGTTTTATTTGCTCTCTTGCACCTTAACTCACCCATAGAAACTCGTTATTGGTTTATAATCAGTTGATTAATAGTTATGACCTATTTAGAAGGAGAATGATTAGTTTTTTATTAAAAGTCCATTGAAATTTGAACAGTATTTAGCACCACAGAGTTCAGCTCTGTTATTTGTGGTTTAATTTGAATTCTGGAGTGTATTTGAGTGTTTGCCTCAATCCACAGTGGAGTTTCGTTTTGCCCCTCTTCCATCCCAATCTCTTCTCCCTGATGAACATCCTTGGGCTAACGAGCGCCTCATCGATTCGTTAGGACATGGAAAGATAAGAGAATAACCGTTGAGGGGCGGCAGAGGGAGGGGGGATGGTGGTAAGAAAAGGAAAGAGCAGCCATATTGTGAAGTTAAAAGGTCTTTGGGCTGTTCCACCTGCAAAGGAGATGGGATGAAACACCTTATTATGTGTTAAATGTCAGGCTTGGATTGTTAACAGGCTGCTCACTTGTATGACTGAACAATGATTCACCCAGCTGGAACTGTTGCGGGCGACAGCGAAGTGTGCTGTTCGTGTCACATTACCACTGTACCCGTGAGGAGCCGCTGCTAACTTCCTAATGATTTCATCTCGGTTTCATCTGCTGGGGTTCTGCTGGCTAACACCGCCCAAACCAAACCCGACTAACGCAAACTTAGCTCAGCAAACGCTTTTATTTTCAAGCAAACGTTGAGAAGACATCTTTTATATTGCTTTATGGTTCTGTTTCTGCATACTACACCATAGTAATTATATCTCAAACTTCGGCTAAAAATGCTATAGCTAATCTTACAATGAAAAGTTAAATGTTGTTTTTTAAAAAAAACCCTGATTTTTAGCAGTGACTACAAACAAAAAAGCTGATTTTATAACTAGGCCACATGAGCAAAGCTATCGATATGTTGGTTAAAATGTGACACATGCTTCAGAAAACAGTTTTGCGTTTTTTTTTATTCAAATGGGTCAAAATGTAAGGATGGTGAGAATAATTTTAAGCAATAATGGCAGATAAGAAAATAAGTTTGTCAAAAAAATGACCAAAAACTGAGTACTGAATGACAATTAATAATCAACATAAAATAAGTGATTACCTAAATATTCACCCCCTTCATTCTGACTGACCTCATTCAACAAAGATCCAGTCAACTGGTGGTTCACAATGAGTGAATAGAAGTCCGTTTCTCCAGTGATTACAGTGTAAAGATCTGGTTCTGGTAGGTTCATAAATCAGTACTCTTGGCTCCTATTACAGCAGGAAGACTAAAGAACACGCCAACCAATCAGAACAGTTTATTGAAACGTATCAGTCAGGGGATGGAGACGAAAACGTCTCCAAGACCCTGAACGTTCCTGGAGTCGAGTTAAATCTTCATCAGTAGAAGGAATCTTGTCCATGTTTAAACCTACCTTCATCACAACCTGAAGACTATCGGTTTGAATTTTGACTTAAATCTCAATTCACAATAAATGCACAAAAAAAAAAAAAAAAAAAACGTGTTTAATTGTTAAGGTGAGCTTTTCAGCCTCAGTCTGGACAGCTTCTTTCAACTTTTTAGATTTCACTTCATTAATTCAAGGTAAGAGCGAATACAGTTTCTCTTAAGGTACCAGTAAGTCGGCCAGTGAAGTCAAGCTTTATTTTAATGTTTTTGCTGTAAAACATTTGAGAATTTGGTCTCGACTAACAAAATATAAGGAATATATTTGTCTCAGCTCTGATTCTAGACCTTTATGTAATATTTTAAGGGAAGATAAAATATGTTTAGGCAGTCAGGTTTGGATCAAGTCAAATAATCATTGCCTAGCTGGTAGTCAATTGTCTTTCAAGTGTATCTTCAAGGAGGGAATCGCACTACTAACTACAAATAGGCATAATCAAAAATCTGCCATGGATTTGTTCTGTCCTTCCTCTCATTAGGTGGATGGAAATCAAATTTTACTACAGCAGATCCCTCCATTATGCCACCCACATCCACCGAGGGGAATTAAATCCTTTGTAAATATCAAACTAAGACCTCCCAGTCACAACAAGGACTCTCCTTGATGGCTGTCTCAAAGCGCCAGCTATCAGATGAGACGGCTTGCTTGTTTGTGGGCTGCTGTGAAGAGTGACTAGGATGAGAGGCAATTTTTCTTAGTGTCAGCGATAAAAATCCATCTGATTGAAATTGCAGGCCATTATGATATGAGAAGTAGAGTGCTAGAGAGACGGGCAGAAAGAGAGAGTGGCTGCACAATTGCTGAGCTGCTCCTTTCTTTTCATTTTCAGATGAAAGCTAATTACTCTGTGTGTCGAGAAGACAGGGTGGCGTGCACGGCGCAGAAAACGGGGAGCCGAGGTGGTTAATTGGGGTGTGTGATTACACAGGGCTGTAGTTAGAGGGAATTAGGCAACAACACACTCTGTAGCACAGCTCATCATGGCAAGAGTGAAAGGAGCAGGCAATAACGGGCTGATATCATCTCCACTCAGCAGACCTGCCCTCAGCAGCCACTCCATGAGCCCCACACACGGGGATTTGACTTGGAGATTGGAAAGGAAATATGAGCTTTGCAGATAATATTCACCTCCATTCTCCCCATTTATAAGAGATCTTAAGAGACAGTTGTCCGTTTTGATGGACATCAAGATGGAAACAAACTGGTGAAGGTGTTTGAAACAGAAAACTGAAGCATGGAGGTTGCCAGTCATTTGGAAACAAGACAGTAAATACGTCCTTAAAGTCAAATATTAATCAACTTACTAATGACTTGAATATTAGAGCAGAATCTGGATTTAACTGTTTTAAGGCTGCTTTCCCATCTGATAGTCTGGAAGACATCAGGCCTACCGGTGGCCAAGCTGCAACATTTGTTCCATTTCCAGCTGGTGTGGTTCTCTTTCTCTCTGCTCTGAGTCAGAACCAACCAAAACCTTTGACCAACCTGTTCCCCTCCCCCCCGTGTTGGGGTGCTACACCAAGGATCTCTAAAGGAAGGTACAAAAACCTCTGAAGAGCTACTTTCTTCTTCACCAAAGAGAAATAATCTCTTCATGTTGTGAAGGCTAAAAGACCAACCTGGTCTTTTTGCCTTGTCTGTGGGGGGCGCTGCATCAAGAGCCACTGAAGGAGTGTAGCCCTAGCAGACAATTTAAATCTTCATGGAAAACATGGTACACATACACATGATCAGGAATCAGGAGGTATAAATTCAATTTGTATGATTTCACTAAGATTCATTGTTAAGCCAACTTGTAGCTAAGCAGCTCAGGGGTCTGCTTCAAACCCCGCGTTGATGAATAATCATCCCAAAGCTTGCTCCACTCAGTTAGAGGTGGTAAAAAGTCGTCATTGATCTCCAGTTTTGCTTCATTTACCAGAAAACAAAAGCCACCCTTTCATTCAAACTCTATGCACTCAGGGCATTCACAGGTGATCTGTATTGGCAAGGGATGAATGATGCCAGAAAGGGCTTGTGAGGACATGAGATAAAGTCATTGGAAGACGAATGTCCCTGCTGTAAGGGTTTGTTCTCTTCTTCCTGCATATATACATCCGTGACAGATCTTTCATCTTAGAATCGGTGACACACGGTCGAAACCTCCTTTCCCTTTTGTATCAGATGGGTAACTACCTTTAACTCACCCGGAATGTCTTTCAAAGCTAGTTCTTTTGTTTTTGGAAATAAAAAAGGTAGGAAGTCAACATGAAGAGGCAGGAAGACATTGAGGAACATGTAATCAATAGAGGCAGTCCAACATGGGGAAGGTTCTGGAGAGTGCAGGTTGAGTCCTCACAGTGTGAAATGGTTAATGTTGACTGGTTCTGTTCTCCAACAGAGCTAACGCAGCCCAAAGTGTTGACTGAAAGTCTATTGTCTTAACATGGCCACCACCTATACTGCCCACTTATCCTATAACAGATCCTCAATATAACAGCAGAACTTACTGCTACAGTAAGTTCTGTAGCAGTAAATCAGTCAAAATTAAAGTAAAACACTTTCTAAAAACTGTAGAACACATCTAAATTTATAATTGTCTAATAGATGTCTAATTTGAGTTGGAAGTTGGCAAATATTACTTTGTAGGGTATATAATTCTGAGTCATTTTGTCAGTTTTGTGCATCCTTTACCTCTAACAATCTTCACAAGTGACATGGTCTGAGTTTCAGCACTTATAATGAACACCTAACAGTACAGTGGACCCTGCATATTCACAGTTCAATATTTGTGGATTTGTCTGTGGAACGTGCCTCGTGAGAAAGAACCACAGCAGCTGGAAATGAAACAAATGTTTTGGTTCCAATCGTGGGAGAAAAGAGCTTTAAGTAAATTCAGATCAGAACAACTGAACTCGATCCAGGGGGCTCAACTTACCTGCCTTCCTGATCCTAACTCCCCACCCCCAAAACTCAAGTCACTTTCTTGTCTGGTCTTCCCCTTCCACTGTTTGAGCTGATCATAAATGCTACCACTGCTCAGTGTCTTCTTGTCTTTGGGTCCTGAACCGACCTTCCACCATGAAAGTTTCCAGTTGGAGGAGACTTCACTGAATGATATGTTCAACATTTGAAGGAAACGATGGGGTTGGTACTCTTGCTGCTTACCGTGGTCCCTGGAAGCCGAATATGAATCCCCGCCTGTGGATAAACCTAGTTTAAGTCCCTCTCGTCCCTCTTGTCCCTCTCGTCTCATCACGACCTGGCCTCTCCTTTTCCCAGATACCCGCTGTGTCCACCAAGGCCTCTCCAACGCCGACCTCTTGTATCAAAGCTATCGTGTTGGGAGAAAACCGCCCACATCAAAGGCGGCGAGGCGTGTGTTGTTGCCGGACCCCGTTAGCCTTTGAACCTCCCCCTGCCGCCTGTCTGGGTGACAAAGCTTCAATTAGGCGGCATGGGAACAGACAGGAAGCGGCGGTTCTTCAGCCTCGGTCTCTCATGACGGCCCTCTTGATTTCCAGATGCTTTGTTTTTGGTGAATTATTCCTGCTCAGTCAGCTGCTGTTATTGTTAATCAATCCTAACCGCCCACACAGTGGTGGAGGTAACACTCAGACGAGAGCAAACACGGGCAGATTAGGCTGAATCTATTAGAGGTGTAGCTTTCAACGTGAACCTACGTTAAGCTACATTCATGCTATGCTTTTAGCTTTCCTCTCCATTTCTTCTTCTGACAGCAGTCGAAACGCTGCACAGAAAATCTCTACAGCTGTTTCAACGAGGAGGAAATGTAATACAATTTCTCAAATCTTCTGAGATCTGAAGAGGGAAGGATAATTCCTTTGACTCTGATTTAAACGACTCGGCCATTTAAATTGCTGGAGGCAGATGTTTCCATCAAGAGACGAACAACCAATCAGGTTCAGGGGGAGGTCAGAGGTGAAACATGGTCAGGTTGGGGTTTTCTTTAAAAAAAAAAAAAACATTATTTCAAAACTCCTTTTTGTGTGTCAGCCTGATATTAAAGTTAGTTGATCTAAAACAAAGTGATAAAAATGTAAAAGCTAATGATTTGTCAGACTAGTTGGTTCTGCGGAGGACAGTGAGGGGAACTGAAAGGGTTGCTAAAGTTTTGTGGCTTTTTGTCTTGTATGAATGCAGATTTTGGGTAGCCCAAATACAAACACGAAGGAAGGAAAATAAAGGACTGAAAGGACACAAACAAAAAAAATCAAACTTATTTACAACTTTCAGAAAATGGAACAAGACAAACCAATTTCTTCACAATTGCAAATTGTCCCACAAGTTATTACAATAAACGATAATATTGTTGTTTTGAAATCATTTTCAAGTAATATAATGGTAATAATAATGCAAGTACACATTCTGATGATCAATAAACTTTAAATTCTAACAAATATTTACCGCTGCAACTGGAAGTTATTTTAAATATCCAAATAAATAAACCAAACAGAAACGACAAATAAGAATTATGAAGTTTCTGTAAACGAAATTATCCTCCAAAAATAGAACCTCTGAAGATTTTTGTCATCCAGATTTTGGTAAAGAAAAAAAAAGGATAAATCATGAAAATGGAAATTATTGAGTTTGTTTTAATTTATCATCCAATTATAATTGATATTTTGCTTATTGCGACAAGCCTATCCACATTCTTGTTTTCGTCTTCCATATTTATTCAGACAGCATTCTACATGTTAAGTTTTTCAACTTTGTATCTATTTATAAGCTAAGCAACATTATTACTAGTCTTGAGCGTAGCTGGTTTTGTGTACAATAGTCTCTGGGTGTTATTCTGTCAGTGGCCACTAGATGTCAGTCTAAGACGAGAGAAAACTAAAGATCCTCTTGTTGAAGTAAGAGTTTCCCTCAAATAAAAGGAAGAACATCTCAGATATACTTGATTTAGAACTTTAGAACATCCAATGTTTGTGATGTTATATGATGTTAAAGGTTGCATGAACAAAACCATGAAGTTATCTGTAATTAGCAGGTGCTAAGTCACAGTTTCATAATGAAAGGTAATAAATAAGCGAGGTTACAGATGCTCCAGTGTGTGGCGGCGCTCAGGTATCATTTTTCACTTCTTGTTGTAAAAGCAGCTGCCTTTTATTGGCCCATTCAGCCACCTTCTCAACAGATTGCCATTGCTCCTAATTTATGCAGGCTAACCTTTTGTAAAATGTCCATATGCTGGCTGTGGCTCCCCGGCGCCGGCGCTCACTAAGCAGCTCACTGTAAACACAGATGGACCCGGCTGCCGCACAACCCCGGCCCAACATCTGGACGCGCTGCTGCCACGGCGCGGCGTCAGGCCTCGCTTTTTACTTCAAACACGGGAGACGGAGGACGTACATTTCTTTGCTTGCGACGATCGAGTTCAAACATGGCTCCTATGAGGGCTGACTGGAGGCGTACAAAGGGCGCTGATGAGGTGAAGCTCGCCCCTCTCCCCTATAATCTGGCCGGAGGGTGGGGGCTCCTTTCACACACCTCTCTGAATGAAGACCCCGTGTTGTAATTTGGCCGTCCGATAGATTGCCGGGTCCATCAGAAAGGGAATGTCCAGGGCCCACCGCCGTGAATGGAAGGAATTGCATTATCCGCTCTTTTTTTTTCTTTTTCTTTCTTTCTTTTTCTTCTTCCTCTCAAGGAGCTGCAGGTTTCAAACTGCCAGCTAATGATTGAATTAATTCCGCAAAAGCAAATGATGTTTCTTTGTGAGAAAATTCAAAGAGCAATTCTTCAGGTGCCATGTCAACTCCCAGAACGAGATGGAAAACCCCCCCGAAAAAACACACTTGGTAAATAATACAGAAAGGAGAGAGGAAAGGAAGGAAGCGTTTACAATTTAAATAAGCATTAGGAAGTCACAACCCCTCGGAGCGCCGCGGTTCAGGATTCACCCAAATTTAATATAATAAATGCACTATTTATAAATTTAGATAAACCCATGTGACATTTAAGTGTAATTCTCATTTAAATGGGACACTCTGCCTCCGAGTAAGCTAACGTGTTGGAATAATACGCATGCTATTACACTCGCCGAGCGCGTTTTACATAATTTCACTGACTGTCGGAGAAAATGAATAAACAAAGAATTATGTAAAATGTTGTGATCTGGATTGCTGGAATAATGCACATGATTAAGATGCGTGGAAAAGCGGAGAGGAGGGAGAGAGGAGGCAGATCACACACCTAACCGAAACTTCGAGTTAAAACCCCCCAAAACTTTTCAATTTTCCAATGATTAAATCGACTTTAAGAGAATGTAACATTACTTGATTATTTCTGTTTTGAATTTCCATATTTCTAGAAAGAAATGGCCCTATTCTTCCTGGAAAGCAGATCCACAATCTGTCCAGCAGTGAGAAAAAAAACAAAAAAACAGGCGACTTTAAGAAAAAGTTGTTTTAATAATTAACATCTGGGCCATAATTATTAGGAGTAATCACAACTAACATTTTAATGTGATCCCATTGTCATGAAGTATTCAAACAGTAAGAGTTTTCTGTTTGCACTATCTTTTAGCCAGTCTTCAAAATAGGAAAGACAAGAGAATGTACTTTTCTAGAAAAGTAATTGTGTGTTGATGACGTAAAAAGAAAGAAAAGAAAAGCTTCTCAACTACAGCCAGAGCAAAATTAAAAAGTTTAGAAGAAATGAGGATGACGGTAATGGAGGCAAAAAAAAAAACACATTTCCCATGCTGGTGGAAGGGACTGGAAAAAGTTGGCATGCAAATTGATTATTTTATAATTTTTATAGCTATTCTAAAAGAAAAAAATATTAAATTTTTCTTTTCTTTTTTTATTTTTTTTTATTTTATGTAAATCTTTGGTAAAATGTTTCCCGATTGGAAATAATGCTAATGACAACTGGGATTATAAAACTCTGTAACAAAGCAAATAAATTGTTTTTAATATACATTTTTTTTTTACAGTAGGCAGAGATTCTCGGCATGTTGTCTAATTTCGAAGGAAAAAAACTTTCAACACAAATTTTATTTACATGTTTAAGTACAATCTTTACACATGGTCAGAAATATTTAGTATCTCAAAATAAAATTGGAAACAGTTATTGTAAAGTTTTGAGGTAATTTTTCTATACTCCGAAGGTAAAATAACTGAATGATTAAAACTGAACCAATGATATTACTTGTTTCTATTTTTTTAAGTCATGCTTTAAATTTTGTCAAAATATGAACAAATCTAAAAGCCACAAAACAGAATAAATCAGGAATGAATTTTCTCAGCATATCAGAATAGCAAATTTCAGCATCCTCTTGTTCTACAGCTTATAACTGTTCAGTACATTATATAAAATATCGATGCTCCGGGCAGATTTATGGGTTGTTGCATCATCTTAAAAGTAAAACTCAAAATAAAAAAAAATGTGTAGAAGCCAATAAATCTGAGATCTTTACGGTCTTATTATCTCAAGGGGAAAAACAGTCAGAAAAAAGAAATAACCTTTGGTTGGATATTTCAGCCTCTTCTTTAAATAAAACACTTTACCAACAGGTGTGAGAAATTAGTCGTACCTAGGATTGAATGAAATTAAATGCAAAGTAAAATAAATTGTATTTGTCTGAAGTACATTGAAATAGCATTTTTTGTTTGTCTCTATATTAATGAAAAGCATATCCCGTAATACCCTCATATTTGCAGGTAAAACCCCAAATTAAACCGATAAAACAGAAGCATTTGGTGTTTTTCAGATAATTTTTTTTTTCTATCGTATTTTACAGAATAAAACCCTCTGGCTCAACCTCGCCAAGCAGACATTTTATTTTTGCATATTTCAGCTTTGACCGAGTTCTACCTGTGTAGCAGCTGGAGTCGGAGCTGAACTTTTCCGCCCTACATCAAGGCCTGTATCCAAAACAAGATGATTGACCTTTGCCACTGGCCCCCGCTGTTGTTTTTAATGGCGATGCATGGATTTTCTTTAACGTGCTGCCAAGCGGCTCGCATTAGCATGCCATTTAGGAACCCGTGATCTTGCCTGAAATAACACTCATTGCATAATATCCCCGACGAACAAGCTCCGGTAATACGCCACAATTAAGCCAGAAAGCGTTTTGCATCTGCCAAGCCTTCCACTAGCTGCCATTATTTGGCAGTAGGTACACAAAGGGGTTATGGGCAGCCGTTTGATGGACACACAGGGCTTTTGATTTTTAATTGTAATTGTAATCCTCTCCACTTGAGGACTTGGAAATCGTTTGAACCCCCCACTGCCGCCTCCTCCGCCTCCTCCCTGCTCTTCTGGCGGGGATGGAGAGTGTTCACCGGCTGCCCACTTCTCCACTGCATGTTGCTTTTAAAGGTGTAATCCCAATGAAATGTAAATCACAGTTCTTGAAAACAAATTACGCACAAAGATAACAGGGCCAGCGCTCCATCAATAAAGCATCAGAAATAGCCGGAGAAGGTTTTTCTTTTTTAATATATATTTTCTTTCAGGGGCCAAATTGCGGCAGGCATCAAGGGGTAATGGTGAGCTGTCAACCAAGCCAGGTTGATTACAAGGTGATATAGTAAACAGTCCTGTCTAGCTGTGGTGGGCTCACATCACATTCATCAAGCAGATTTATAGGAACCCTGGGTTCAACCGTTCAGCCATCAACAGCTGATAATTGCCTCTATTTCTGCTGCTGCTCCTCTGCAAACCCTCGCTTTGCTAGCAAGCAGCACCATCAAGAAAAGCCTTCATCTGAACAAGAAAGTTACTGCATAGGTATCGGTGGACTCAGACTTCTGGTCCTGGTTAGCGCCAAAGTTCGTCATTTAAAGACCTGGCCGAACAAATTTGCTATAAATGTATTCGCTAATGTGCTAGGAAGCTGAGGAGGAGGTGACGATGGCGGGGGAGGTCCACCCTGATAGAAAGGACACACAAGCAGCAGGGGCAAGAGGCCCGGTTCTCCTGGGCCCTGTCCATTAGACGGGCGGTTGGAACAATTGGCTTCGTTGTTCAGGCCGGGGAAAGTGATGAGGCTGCAAATGGATTCCTGTGCAGGGAAACAAAAGATGAGGAGATCGTTTAGTGCAACCGGACTCTCCGGTAGGTGCCCCTCTTGGACACGTTAATTGATCTCATTTGTTACCTATACCTGCCCGATCAAGCTGCTATCATTGGCGGGGGGTGGGGGGATTTGGGGGCAAAGGAGCGTCAGCATCCTGCGAAACGGAGAGAAACCCAAAGAATAAAACGCTGAAGCAGGAGAAGAAGGAAAGAGGAATGAAAAGTAGACGTTAAGTCCTCGCTGCTCTAGTCTTACAGGCTTCATTTCATTGCCGCTCAGATGGGTCCGAAACTAAACACTCGCAAATATCCCAATTACACCTGCACTTCTTGTCCTTTTGTAACAGAAATTCCTGCTTCTTCCCTCTCCGCTCCCTGAATCTCTGCAAACACAAAGTGGACGATTGTCCAGCGGCAGGGCTGTGCCGACCTCGCTCAAACATCCATGTCTGTTTTTACTCCAGGCGTGCGGATCGGATGTACCTTTAATGGGCCTAATTGCACGCTGTATTGGTCTGGCATTCTGGAAAATGGTTGCTTTTCAGTTGTAGTTTGGTTTGGTGAATTTCCTACACCTTTGGTGAGTTTCCAAAGACATGAGGGGGACAATAACGGTAAGAAATAACAAACACATCCACATTTCCTGATTTTCAACACAAAACAATCACCAGGAATTTATTCCAGACTTCTCTAGAGATTTACAACTTGAAACCTGAAGAGACAATGTATTTTCAGTAGGCATTATGTGAATAAACTGGGTAGAAGGGATGCTGGAGGGTGGATGGATTGATGACTAGATTGACCAATGGATAGACAATGTCTGTACCCGCCAACATTTTGGACCGTATCAAGCATTAGAAACTACTTGTACCCTTCTCCAGACTTTGTCGGGCCCTTGAGCAGTGAACATTGGGCTCTGATAAACCAATAATCAGCTGCAGTGTTGAGTTTTCCCCTCCCACTGCTCACTGCTGATGTTTCCTCTGACGCAGAGTCGCGCTTCCCTCTGGTCGAGGCAACGCTGTGCTCTTCTTGCCCTCGGCGACACAAAGTGCAACTTTGTCAGTTCAAGGTCCCTGGAAAGTGAGCGGCCGGTCTCTAGCTGTGCTCTTTTGTCTCAGCGTGTCTTTCGCAACTTTCGCCCCCCTCCTGCCGGCGTGTCTTCTGATTCTGGCATGGCAGGGTGAGAGCTCTCCAAGCTGCCCGCAGCTTCTCATGCATCCTGCTTGGCTGTCACAAGACGACATGGGCGCCATTCAACCCAATTAGTGAGATCCACTCTGATGTTGGGAAGGGAGAAAAAAAACGAGAAAGAAATCACGTTTTTATTTTGCCCCTGTCTGTCATCTGCCAATTTCAGTGGAAGTAAGAGAGTGGCATCAATTAATGGCGGTGGGCCGGAGGCGGCGGCGGCCCTGGCCCAGGCGCAGGGTGGCATCATGTGAGTCCTGTGTCTTTGCCGAAGCTAAAGCAAATGAAATGAGACTAATAGGGAGCTGGTTTCCAGCCACTGATTAGAGGCTGGGAGACCTGAGGCATCGCCCAGGTCCAGGTCCCGGCCTGGTGTCACGTCTTTTTGGACGTCCTAACGTCTGTCTCCCTCAGGTCATCTTTCTTCAGACTCTCTCTCTCCATTTCGCTTGTTCTGCCACAAAGCTGGGTTAGGAAACCTACGTTCTCCTTTGGGGGTGTTAATTAAGGGAAGCATCCGAAATTAATCAACAAATTCACTAGGGCGAAGGACGATGTGTCTGAAGGCCTGGAAATGGAGTCTGTGGAGTGCCTGCGGAGAAAGAGGCCCTCGGCTACGGCCGGCCTGATAAACAGGCACACAGACGGTGATCTGACACAAAAATTCATGTAAGTATAAAATTTTACACTCATTTTCCCTGTCAGCTTGTCACAATGAATTATAAAGGTTGATTCGATGGTGTGGCTAAGGGAGATCATCCACTCCGGTCGTCTGAACACCGTCATATGGTCAACGTCTGGTGGTGGAGGCCCGTGGTATGACCACAGTGCCGCGGTGCATCAGCAGGAAAACAGCAGGCCGCTGACCACCTAGCTTCCACTACCACCTAGCAAAGAGACAACCTGTTCAGGAAACTTGGATAACTATACTCCAAGAAACTCGCTTTTCTCTGACGGATTCCTTTCTTCCTTCATTCACCTCGGCTCCACCTTCATTAGGCTTGTGCTCTTAGATAACTCTCCAGTTTTGTCTTTCAATTTATCTTTGGAGTTTTTTTTTTTTTTTTTTTTTGCCACATTCTCTAATTAGCACAGTGCCTGCAGGCTATTTGTGACCTTTCCATATGTAAATAGACGGATGCTTCCCTCCCTCTCCCTTCCTCCTCCTCTGTCTCTGTGTGGCTCGCAGTGACAGGACGAGCGCTCACGCTCTCCGCACCGAGCTGAGCCGGATGGATGACACCACTCAAGGCGTGTTTTGGCGGGGGCCCCGGCGATATCAGGGAAGCGAGGTGTTTTCTTCTTTTCCTGCGTGGTGAGTGACAGCTGCCAGGTGTGACACCACCAGCTTGCCGCAGTGTGCAGCAACTGTCTGCTGTCACTTCCCCTCTCCTCATGGCCAGGCGCTGCGTCACTCACGCCGTCCTTTAAGTCCTCTCGCCCGCGGTGCTTCAGCAGCTGGAGAGCTCTAACTGCAGAGTGCACTTCGGAGGGTTTCGCTGCTCCACCGCTACGCTTGCTTTATGCTGGAATCTAAACTAATTTCAATCTCAAATAGTTAATAATTAAAACCAATTAAGTTATATGGGAACGTTGCTGATTGTATCCAAACCATTGACTTAAAACTGTCCAGAGTAGAACTAATTCTCTTTGGATGACACACTACCACTACTGAGTCTCAGTTGGTGCAATTCGGCTGGTTGAATGGGACTGAATACATCCGAATAAACTACAAACACACAACATACAGCTGCAGTACTTTGCTTGGCCAATGGTTTATCTTCCAATGCAGCGCACCGGTAAAATATTTAAGTTAAAGTTTCTAAAATTATACATCTTGATCTTAAACTGATCACACTTTGGCTCTTTCTTTTAGGAAAACACAAGAAAAGGAAAAGATGATTCCAAACTTTATCTTTCTGTAAACTGACAAACTCCCTGTTCACTTCAACTGGAAAACAAGAAAATCTATTAGAAGAAACTGTAAAAAAGGAATAAAGTTCAGCTCTCTTGACATTCACTGATTTCAAACCTGGAAGCCCCAAAAACCAGCTCTTTGTTTAGCTGATGAAAATAGCTAACGTTTCAGTCATTTCTTGTTTCAACATCCTTAATATGTTGAGGCTGAGATATAATTCTTTTTCTATGGTTGATTTGTGGCGAGTCATAAAACAATGTCAAAAACAATTTAAGTAAAACTTCTACAGAGGTAACTCAATCTCATACTGAAAAATTAAAACCATAAAGTCATGTGTACCATACTTACCGTTAATAGCTTAGTCATAACTGTTTAGTGTAATATCACCAGGTAGGAATCACTTTCAGATTGAAGCAGGCCCACAGCATCGCAGATCCTCCACTGTACCTAAAGTGTGCTTGGATAACCATTTAGGAAGGTTTAGTCCTTAGTGAACAATTTCTGCTTAGCGATGTGTTTTGGGTCATTAACCTGGAAAATGTCTCGATGGCCATTTTTAGTGGCAGAGGGTCTCAAGTTTTTATTGAAAATGTTGAACAATTAGGCAAATGTAAGAAACGACCCTAGAACATGAAATATTCTCCATTCTGACCAGAGAGGCGGTCCTCCAGAAAAAAAATCTCAAATTTGATCCCCTCAAGGATCACAATTCCTGTAGCTGACGTTGCTAATAGGACCAAGCTTTGTGAAGGGGAAGCTTTCCTAACAACCTGTTGGCATGGTGACGCAGGAATGAAGGCTACAAAACAAATGTAAATATGATGATAAAACATGTTCGAACAGAAAGTCCAAACCTTATGATTCTGCTAAAGTCTCTTATCAAAACTTTTCAAAGTTCAGAAAGTTGCTCATCCTACTTTATAAATGAAAATGTCAAGAAGTGCCAAAACTATTTGAGTAGCGTTGGCACTGGCCTGAACTGCTGTGAAGAGTTTCACAATAAAACGTGTTTCTATTCCGCTCTGTCGGTGAATGTTTGACCAGCCATCTTGTCTTAAAGGCAAAGAACCTCTTTCAGGAATCAGGAGACGCATTTCTCAGTTAGGTTCAGATTTGGACTTTGACTTGGTCATTCTAAAAAATAAATGTTACATACATTTTAGAGAGAGATGTCATGTTGCCTGGATACTGAGCTGTTGGCATGTAATGTCTTCAGTCAGAAATATGAGTAATTAGACATTTTTTTGGCACTTTTTTCAAAATTTAAAGTCTCATCTTTAAACGCACATTAACATGAATCCAACATGTAACAAATTGATTAAATGAGGCATTAATATGTTTGAGACATAAATGAACGACTTCAGAGAGCAGAAATCTGCTCATTGCGCTAAAAGTTCTGCCTTTTATGCTAAATAACGGTTAGTTCACAGCATGACACTGCCACCACAATGTTTCCCAGCTGGGATGGTGAATCCAGCATTTTTACAGCCGGTGGGCTGAACTCAAAGTTTTTCTGGGTTTCAAACAAGGACGGGGCGGGCCGGCTTCCTGCTCCTCTGAGACGAGCTGCAGTGTTTCAACTTGCATTAGCATACATTAGAGGATTGCCAAGCCGTGGCGCTTTAAAACACAAAACGTACACAGAGCATCTGAAAGTGAACCCTGTGATTATGGCATATTAATTGATGGTAATGTTGCGCGCCAGCTCACCACTTAGAACTGGGTAGAGTGCGACCTGCGCTAATTATAACTACAGGAACGGATAAACATGAATGGCCCACACACATATTTACAGCTAATAATTTTGAAGAGTTGTCATCGTCTCTACTCACTAAAATAAAGCTGAAATATTGGTGACATAACGCGGCGAGGACACTGTCGGAGGGAGGAGTATTTACGGAGGCCGGGGTCCCTGGAGGCCCCCGTCGTCTCCGCTCAGCAGTATTTAATATCTCTAAAGTGCATAATTGCTGATCAGAGAGTCTCTGTTTGGTGTGTAAAGGACTTCTTTGAACACGGGGAGGAGAAGCAACGCTACACCTCTGGTATCATGTGCTGTGCTTGTTCACGGCGGGGCCAGACACAGCAGCATAGGAGCGGCGGGCTCAGTGGCTGCCCGGTGTCTCTTTACCGCCAGTAGAGCAGCTCCAGTTGACCACAGAGAGCCACTTAATAAGTAAAGGCCCCCAGTGATTCTGATCTGGCACCGTGACCTCCAGAGAGGCCCCTACCCCCCCCCCTCACACCCCCCTCCGGCTGCATCAGCACCTGCTCAACCCGCCCCCTCCAACCCCCCCCAGCCCTGAGTGGTGTCCCCGACCGGGCCGGGCCGCACCGCATTCCAGCCGAACACTGATGCGAGGTGACCGAAGCGGCCGGTTCACACGGCCCCTGCAGTGGCGCTGGGGCCGCAGCCAGGCCGTGATGCAGACGGCTGGGGGCCACGGTGCAGGAGGAGGAGGAGGAGGATGAAGGAGGGCACCAGCAGCCACCAGAGGGAACAAGTGGAGCTAAAGTTGACGGGTTCAGCAGAGCAGCTGAATGTCAGCAACCGCAGCCAAGCCACCGCTCAACAACAAACCGACAAAACTGATTAAAAGTGCTCCTCCTTGATGCCTGCTCACTGTTTATCAGCACAAAATATGACTATCAAGTTGGTGTGGTCCAAATGAAGCCGTTTCCAATATTGCTTATGAATATCTGCTCCTGTTAAACCCAGCTTCTTTCCCCTGACATTTATAATTTGCTTTTACAAAGTGGCTAAAAAGCCACAGCGTCGTTTTTTGCAAAAAATTCAATCATGATGTAGATAAACAGTATCTTCAAAGTACAGACCCGACTGCTGCTACATTAGAGGTGAAGCTAATGCTAGCTTCGCATTTTAGAGGAAAAACCTGAAACAATCTTTAGCCATTTTTTAAGCTTAACTCCACAATTTATTTTTACTTGTATATTAATCTTTAAACAAATTCCTGGATAAATGATAAACAGTTAGCATGTGAGTCAGCAAGACTGTTAGTGCTTTTGAGGAAAAAAAAACAACAAACTCCCTCTTTTTAGCTAAAACTATGCTATAAAACTTTTCAGGAATAATTGAGGTCAGTGCTGTACTACAATTGACAGATAAACTGTTACAACATCAGAGCTGAAACTAACGTTAGCTTGGTGTTTTAGGTAAAGAAAGCAAAGCTAAAACAAACTGTAGCTAGTTTTTAAAGCTAATATTCTCCGGTGGTATTTTTTATTTTTTTTTATTAAATAAATGGATAAACATTTTTTCCCAACAAAATAGACTGAGCATGTGGGGCAAAAGCTAATAGTTAGCTCGTTGTTTTTATGGTAAAACTAGCTTTACTTCGTGTTTTTTACGAAACTTTTTTTGAAGTTATTTGTGAGAGCTGAAACTAATGTTACTAATGTCATCACGCTAATCTTTAACTTCTCTCATATCAGGGATCTGGATGTGTCACTAAACAACATAGATTACTTCCAGTCAAAAGAATCATGTTGAAATTAAAAAATGTAAAGGGGATTAATAATTTGGGATTAGCCGTTACAACATGCTTATTTAATTTTTTTTAAGGAGAGCTACTTTGTTTCTAACTTATTTTATATTTGCTTTGAGAGGCACCACTTTCAAAGGATTCACATTTTGCCTGTTTTAAGTAATTATTTATATATCTGGTACAATTTGGTGAGTTTTCAGTCATGTTGGTTTGAAATATAAAACAATCTAGCTTGCAAAACAATTTTTTGTTAAACTCTTAAAAGAAATTCAAAGTTGTACTGTGAATATAACCCGGTCGGTTTTGCCATTAAAAAAAATTAGTTTACAAGAAAACGGAAATATGGTAATTTGCTTCGAACACTGACAAAAACTGTCAAATAGAAATAAAATGACAAATTATCATTTGCACATATCCAGTGACCTATATAAACAATTTATACCAAATAAGCTATTAAACTTCTCAAAACCCAGTTTACTTTTGTTTGTTATTGCAGTCACCATCAGTTTTACTCTTAAAAAAAAAAACAACAACAAAAAAAAACAAACGAACCATTGAGGAAGCTGCAGCTTTATTTCCACACTTCCACACCAACAACAAAAGGAGCAATTTACTGTAGTTTTTGCTAACTAAACTAATGAGTAATAATGCAGATATAAAAGAAATCCAGAGCTGTGTCTTAATTAAATATATCTGCTTGGAGGCAAATTTTGTCGAGCCGACAAACATTTCGCTCCTCGTTGAATGCAGAGATCAGTTGCGTCGGGAAAGTGTTAATTAACGAGAGACGAACCTTCCCGTCTTTTGTGCCGTACGCAGGCGTAACTCCGGCCGCAGCCGCTCACACACCCACACACCGAGCCCCATTAGCCGCCGCCCTTATGTGGGGATCACTGTTTGTTGGTGAGCCGCTGCACCACTTCTGTTTTTTTTTTCTTTCTTTTTTTGTTTGGTGAAGTAGAAACAGAATGAAAAGACGAGGGGGCACGAAACAATTTGTTTCATTTGGAGCAGCTCCAACTCAGCAGGTGAGGGGACGAAGGGGGAGGAATTGTCTTTTCTGTTTTTTATGTTTGCCTCTTCTCGTTGTGTGTTTGAACAGCAGGTCGGGATCTTAATTCACTTGCCTCAGCTGCCTCCATTTGTTGGTTTGGGTTAGGAAGACATGAGGAAATCTGCCCTCCAACCTCCCCAACCCTCTTCCTTTACGCCAGGACCCCGCCACCGCAAACCAGCTCCTAATTATCTCTGAATAGCAATTTTATTGAACCCTAATTTGTGGTAATGAACTGTGATAGGTGGCAAGGCAGTGCAAAGAAAAGGGAAAACTTGAATACGGTCTCACACTCTGGCCCTCAGCTCGTGGTGATAATCACCGTTATTGTTCACGCTTGACCCCGGCTGACCAGATAAGACGTTCACCTGACATTCAGCTCGCATTCGCTTACATAAGAACAAAAGGAAGTGGAGGCATCGGCCGTAGGACCCACAAACAGAAAAATGACATCCCTCCCCCCCAGTAGTAAACAATATGCCATGTATCATTTTTGATACATTTGGAGGTATTTCAGAAACATCAGATACCTGAATCCAGTGGCATCAAATGTTTTACATATTCACTGTAAAATAAAAAAAATATTAGCCTTTTTTTTTTTTTTTTTTATGCGCATTTTGAATTATCGCATTAGAAAGGTTGATGGAAACGGTAACATCCTAAATGACTTTCTCAATTTTGCCAAGATGTCTTTGGCTTTTCTGAAAAATGGAGTGAGTGCGCTAAAGTAGAGATGGAAACACTTTAGTCAAATAAGTTCTGATTTAGTGAACACTCCCATCCACTGGCGGATCTGCGCCTTACCAGAGGCATCAAACTCTGGAAAATGTCTAAGTTCAAACCTCCAGCTCGAGAGGGAGGACAGCCTCCATTTTTCTGAGCTAGTTAGCGACGTCTACTTCCTGTTTGCCACAGCCATACGTAGCATCAACATCTTATGAAATTACACACTGATCAGCCTGGTTGATTCGCTCCAAGCCAGTAGATGGAAACGACCAATTCACTGTTTTTTTTTGGTGACATTTTAAAAGTTCACTTAAAACTTGCATGACGATTAGATAGAAACATAACTACAGCTTGGGCCATGCAATAGCCAACTCTTGGCTGGTACATAGTAACCATGGACCTTAACGATACAGTCTAAAGTTTGTCTAAGTTGTAATAAAATAAACGCATAATGATGAAGTTCACTTTGAGATGCTATGTTTTCCACTCACCAGGTCACAGATTTAACATACAGACTAAATGTCTGTCTTGGGAAATCACCATTAGTTCTTAACTCCGTGGCATTTTTATATCGGGCTGGACAATCATTTCTGTTAAACGGCTTCAGAAATGGTGATCGTTGACATTTTTTTAACCCAAGGATTTCAGAACCATTTGGAAATAAATTCTGACCAACTTGTTCAATAAAGCTGGAACTGTGTCTCCAGACTGTTAATAAGGAGTTAGCGTTGTCCTCAAATGTAATCAAGAGGTTATGATTACCTCAACTTAACCAAACAACCACTGAGAGCCATATTTACTAGCAAAGTGGTGAATCCAACAGAATCCCAACTGACAAAACCTTCAACTCGATAACTGGGAAAAAGTCATTTTTAAGAAAGAGAAGGTAACCAAAGTACAGACTCCAACAGAAAATACAGGACTAAAGGGTGGTCACTTACCTGAAAAGGTTACATTAATAATTGTTGGCACTAAATCTGAATTTAAGTAGATTTATAAACTAACAACTGCTGAAAATTCTGGGTCCAGTGGAAAACCACTGGAAATCCAATTGGGACATTTATCTCAAAAAGTGAGGAATTAATGCTGAATTAAATCAAATTATTGACGTTTCTAAATTTATCTAGAAGCACCAACCAAATAGATTATTTCTAGAATTAAAAAAAATAAAAAAATTCAAGAAGCAATCGATATTTACTTCAAAGCCGTTCAATTTAGATTTCTAAACTTACCTAGAAGAGGGCAAAAATGCTAAATCCACCAGTTCTTTTATTTGACTTCACTCATTTATCTTAAAGCTTGCAAAGACTTTCATCAGGCCTAAATTTTTTATTCAGAAACCTTGAGAAACACATTATGAATAAATCTTCTAAGTTTGTAAAGTTTTTAAAATGCCGCAGCAAAACTCTGGGCATTTTCATATCACTTAGACGGACCTGGATCAGATTTTGAGCAGGAATATAAATCAGGAGTATGACTGCAGCCAGTTACATACATCTAAAAAAAAAAAAAAAACTTGACCTTTTTAACTTACTAGTAAAAACATAGGAAAAAAAAAAGATATTTGTAATAAATCTCAAAGGATATTATCTTGGCTATGATTTCTGAAAGCAGAGTAGAACCTGAATGCAATTGTGGCTTAACGAATGACGTATAAACAGTAAAATAATTTCAAGTCCAGCTTTGTTTCATTTTCCAGCCACTCAGAGTGGACAAAGCCCCACACAGCCCCATGATTGGAAAGGATCTGCAGCCTATATGTGGTCCTACTAGCACTGTTTGCTCTGGGCTTCCTGTCTGTGGGCTTACATTACAATGTGTAGATTTAGAGATTGGGGAACTAAAGTCGCCAGGCTTTCAGCCGGATAAGGTTTTCCTCCGCCGTGCCTCCCTCCCGCCCTCTTCCTCCTCTTCCTCCAGCCCCTCTGTCTGTCACACTGTCGTCCAATACCAGATGGTAGGCGTTCAACACGGAGAGCTAAGCTAAAATACCTGATTACAATTCACCAATACAATTCAAATATCATGGGCAGGCTTAAGGATAATTCCTCTGTAACAATATCATTTATTTCCCCCCCTGTTTCCTTTATCCTTGTTTTACCAGGAGAGGAGGCAGCAAAGCCCTTCCTCAAACAGATAAAAGAAAGGATAACCTATTTTCTCCTGGACTCTTCCTCTGATCCTGAAAGTTTAAAAAAAAAATAATAAAAAATCACACCAAGAAAATTCTATAGCGCTCCTCTCTTCAACTCGATTTTAGAGAAATGAAAACAATTAAGACGGAAAATATTTATAGGATGCAAATCGTGCCCCGGCTGACATTTCGGAGCCACGACAATAATGAATGAAAATTTTATTCCGACTTCATCTTTATGCGGTTTTATTCATATTCGACGGATATATTCAACTCCAGAGGAGTCATGCATATACATTGTAGCCTTGTCAATGCATGAAGTACAACCATAATAATTAAGCCTCACATTAGTCATGACACACCGAAGGAAACCCATGGGCATTTTGCCTTTTATTGAGAATACATTTTATTATCGTGTAATAATCTTATTGCATATTCTGATATACCCTAAGATCAACACGCCGACTAGGGGGGCATTTACATTTTAAGGATGTTTTATTCAATAGCAAAAGGTTTTGTTTGTCAGGCTAAAGATCACAAAATAAGTTGTTTTATAAGCCGCCTTGAATATTAAAAATTAAGATATTTTTGTTTGCTTATATGTTTTAATTGATGGGCTACTGCATTATTCAAAATTTGAGCACGTTAGGATTTTCTTCTTCCTACTTTGCGGCTTTGCGGGCAAAAAATCCATTGCAATTGCTACGTTATCTTAGGAAAGAATTGGGAAATTTGAAATTTATGCAATTTCTAGATTTTTGTTGTGGTTTTACAGCTTATTTAAAATGAGTGCATCCTTGAATTTAGGTTTGCTTCAAGAAATAAGATGCAACATTTTGTAACTTCTTATTCGATAAGAAAATACAAAATGTAAAGTTTTGATATTTGAATTTAACACGAGCGCAATAAAGATGGATGTGACACAAACTACATCAAAGTTTAATGTAAATACTTAAATCTGCTTTTTTTTTTTAATACCAGTTCTGAAAATTAATTATGTGCTACTAAAAAAAAAAAAAAAGTTAAAATTAAACATATTTTAATTGAACACTGTCACTCTTTACCAGTATGCATTTTGTAAAGCATGATGTAAATAAAACGTGAACTGTTTTTGTTTTGGCGTCTCCGGTGCTAAAACTGTCCGACGCAGACAGAACGTTGCTGTTTTCACTTCTCCTGACCCCAAAGTGACTGTTTAAGTTTTTTTTTTTCCCCCAGCTGGTTTTTGAAAATGTTTTAAGGCTCTCAGATCTCTCCCAGAGGAACGTAAACGCCTTGAACCAAACACGAAGCCCCCCACCCCCTCCAAAAAACGTGGAGCTTCGCTCTCTCTTTTCTCTCCACGGTGCGCTCCGGCTGTTTTCAGACGAGTGTTATTCTTTCATGGCCAGAGTGTGTGTGTGTGTGTGTTTTTTTTTTCTTTTTCTCAGAGTGTGATCTCTGGTGTGGGCAGAGGTGCGTCTTAGCCGCCCACACCGTTGGCACTCTTGCCCAAGTAGCACCCATAACACCGAACCATTAGTGGCGTGGCAGTCTACCCACATCTCAGCCACCTTCATTAGTCATTCAGCTCCTTATTTTTGTTTGGTTTCCCCTCTGGCTCCTAATTAATGCTTAATCGAAACTGCTGAACTGAGCTGGTAGAAAATTCATGAATATTAAAATCGACCCTGACGTTTTTTCTCACTTTCCTCATTTTTTTTTTTTTTTCTTCCTCCCTCTTTTCGTCTTTGGGTTGTCAACGTTGGTAGCCAGGCACCATTAATTTCTGTTGCTGTCAGAGATTTAAAGCATCACACTTATCACCACTGTAACAATGATGAAGAATATGAGGCGGCGCAGTTGTTTGGCCAATTTAGCAGGAGTGGAGTTTTTATTGTTTTGATGTTTTATTAGGATTTTCAGACCTCTTGAATCAGGTGAGGAGAAAAATCCAGAAAGTTGAACTTCTTAATGTAGTTTGGATACATTTTAAGGCTATAGAAGATGCTCACTAATATCCCCGGAAAATCTATTTTTATTGATCCATACTGGTGGAAAGCAAACCCCAGATATGTTTTTATATGTTTGGAAGTGCCATCCCATCAAATATTGTTTTCTGAACTGATCAAGTTTCAAAAAAATCCTCCAAGGCCGTTTTTGCCAGAATATTAAACAATTTCTAAGAAGCAGATAAGAGATACTATAGTGGTGGGAAACAAGATGTTTTTTTTGTTTGTTTGTTTGTTTTTTCTTTACAAAGTTGCTATAGAGACATTGTTCTTTGGTTGCTTGAATGTCGAAAGTAGAAATTGGATTTTTGTTCAAAAACTTTTAAGTCAAACGTACAAATTAAAAACAGTTATTGCCCAATTATTAAGCAATTCATGCGTCTTCACAGAGATCACTTCTAATGGGATGCGATTATTAATATTTCCTCCGAGGATTCTCTGTCAACTCTCTCCAAAGTTTGTGCAGGAAACCGATTAAAAATATTCGCCAACCTCGCCTTCTTACCATATTTTAGTTACAAAATCTGCATCTGGAATTAATTTTTCTGACTTTTCTATGTTGTTGTTATTGTTCCCTTTCAAGACCTAGCACAAGCTGTACTTATATAATAATGTGATTGTGGAGAAGGCTTCCCGCAACAGCACAATCATGTCGCTCTTTGTAAAGAAATAAACAGATGTCCGTGTTTATTCTGACTAAATTGATGGTGGCATCGCAGGCAAACCAAATTGAAATCTTCGTGACAATTTCTCTGAAGTTGCTCAAATACAATTTGACTTCTGACAAGGGGGGAATGCAATTTCTAAAAACAAGAACATGCCATCAGTGGAGGCCAGCATTTGCATAATGAGGATACTTCCATTTCTGCCGGCGACGTTTTTGACAGCCTCTAAAAAGCCGTTGTTGGAGAGGAGTGAGAAACGTCGATACGAATAATCCGGAAGAGGCGGAAAGAGCGGGAGATCGGAGCAGCGGCCGGATCCATCAAACGAAACAAATGCAGTTTGGCAAATTTAAAGCAAAAACAAGTGATGCTAGGTGACCCTGGCAGGAGAGCAACTGAAGGGGGCTTGTGCCCTGAGCTACGGCCGTGACTTTGACTGCGCCGCGGTGGAGTTAGACCGCAGGAAAAACTCTGGAGCTTCTTCTGATTGGTTGACAAATATGACTGAGCTGACACTAATTCCATGTAGCTCTTTTGCTCTAATTGTTGATTCAATTTGCTAATGACTAATTTGATTTAAGTGGCAGGCACATCTCCATGTAAGCAGGACATGGAGAGAAGGAACAGAAAAAACGGACTGGAGGTGGCGTGATGGCTTGTCACGGAAAGGCTGCTCGCCAATGAATATTCCATGAGAGTTCACACTTAATTGTTTCTGATTTGTTTATTTTTTTAATTCTTTTTTTTTCAATGCAGTGCTTTAGCGCACACTCCATCAGTCCTGGTGTTGACACCCCGTGTATCACCCCACCCTTTTCCCCTCTGCACCATCCCCCCACGCTTTCACAAGTGGTGCTCAGATGTCCATCAAACGCAGCAATGAAGGATCACTATAAGTTGTTTGAGCCTGTCAACAAAAGCACTCCAACACTTTGGTCCCCTTCATGTTTTCCCTTGTTGAGCCCGCTGGAGATCTCTGATGTGAAGGACTGGATGAATTTCTAAACAGACATCCGGGGGCCCCCGTCGAGAGCCGCTACCTGTTGCCAATGCAAATCTGCTCCTAAGATCCCGAGGAAGTGCATTGTTCCACCGCCGAGCGTTGGAGTCCACTTGCAAGTTGTTTGCCTGTGGGAGAGGACGCGTTTCTCGAAAAACAACAAAAAAGGAAAGCCCGAGCGTGACCTCTCGGTTGAGTTTGAGGGGCCGACCACGGCGGTTCAAAGTCGCTCCGGTTTTCCGACGGCGCAGAAGGAAATTAGAGAAAAACCAGTTCAAGCTGATCTAAATGTGCAGCAGTGGAGATTTCACCATGAGTAGACCATGAAGGGTACTCACCCACATGAAAGCCACCAGAGACGGCCTCAAACCGAGCTCTGTCTTACTGGAAGCACATCGGCGTCCATCCGTTTGTCTTTTGTAGCGGCTCCAAGCCTGTCGAGAGTATGTTTCCTTTTTCTCTTAGCCCACTTTGCTTCTCCCGTTGTGTAGGGGAACATTTTGTTTTACCCTTGTACTGGACAGACTTGTAAAGACACAAATCTCAATCCTTTTATGCCTTTTATTCTCTCCCTTGACGAGTCTTTCTCACTGCATGACTTGCAAATCATGCTGTGATACTGAATGGGATTGACATTCTCAGATGTAAATACATAGAATACTTCCCATTTTGTAATGGGCGACGGAAAGGAAGCCTAATTGTTGTATAATGATATTTTTTCCCCCCTCTCATAACTGTCTGGGCCAAAAATGAGTTGCATTGGAAATTATGCATAAATACAAGATGTATTTATGTATTAATTCAACTGTGTGGATACTTGTTTAGCATTACTACGTTGACTAATATATTCATTTATACATTTGGGTCATTGTTGCAAGTGGGCAAACAGGGTCAGAGTGATATGGGAACGAGAAAAAATGGCAATTATTTTAGTTTGAAAAAAAAAAAATAGAAAATTTTTAAATTTATTTTTAAAAACAGTCATTTTAGTGCATTCTGAATGTACTGGCTTGGGACAGTTTTTAGTATCAATGAGACCCGGATTTCCACTAACGTTGATGGAAACAAGCCATAGTTACATTTAAATTTTCTCCTTACTTGTATTTTTTACTTTTAGATGAGATTAAATCCAAAGCAGACTGCCAGTTTTAGATAATTTCCCCGGCTTTACGGAATAAACGTGATCACGCCGCCTCTGCTTTTTGGCAATCCTACCGTCCCGATCGGTTTCCAGAAACACTGATGAAAAGTTTACATTTGGTGAGTTTCTTTTTCGTACTTTAGCGTGAGAGAATCTCTAGAAAACGGACAGTTTTAATTGTTTGACGTTTGTGTTGTACGTTAAAATATTACACACTTTTTTCCGTTTTTTTTTTTTTTTCTGGAGTTTCCATAAACTGAGCAAAAACAAAAAGTTTCCAGAAGCCACCATGTCAACTTCGTGTGTTGGCATTTGGTT
>CAEGAE010071676.1:0-16412 GCA_903067095.1 Girardinus metallicus | reverse complement strand
CTCCGGCTTCCTCCCACAGTCCAAAAACATGACTGTCAGGTTAACTGGCCTCTCCAAATTGTCCCTAGGTGTGAGTGCATGGTTGTTTGTCCTGTGTGTCTCTGTGTTGCCCTGCGACAGACTGGTGACCTGTCCAGGGTGACCCCGCCTCTCACCCGGAACGTAGCTGGAGATAGAAACCAGCAACCCTCCCGACCCCATTAAGGGACAAGGGTGTAATGAAAATGGATGGATGGATGGAAGTTAAAGCCGCAGTATGTAACTTTTACAAAAATATGTATTTTTTAAAAAATATCTGTATGTTATGAGATAATCTGTGAAAAGATCAATCTCTTACACCTCCTCCCCAAAACAGTCATGCTACTGAACGTGCTGCTAAATGCGGTGATGGGGGAGAAACAACTTATAATTTATGGAAAACTGTTTACCCGCCAACACCAGTGGCCAAGCTAACTAGCACTTAGCATTCATGGCAGGCTCCAGCGTAGTAGAATGTAGCAGAGAGAAACACGTGGGTGATTGACAGCGCTAAGACCCTCCCCTGGCTCTGATTGGTTGATTCTGACGGAGTCGCGTATTTGTGCAGGTGCCAGCAGGAACATAGGATGAAGGCAGAAGAACTCAAATGATCAATCTCATTTTCACAGACATGTAAAAAAACCATATTCTTTTTAAAGTGAAGTTGCAACGTGAAACGTACGATTGACCGGACACAAACAGTTTGATTCTTCAGGAGCTTCATGTTCTGCCTCCCGCTGACAATGTTTTCTTGCTGAGCAGTTTGCTGAGGTTCTGCTAATCTGGGTATGCCTCGCTGTCGTATTATGACTCCAAAGTTTCATTGTGAGCGCATGAATACATTTTAGATAAAAACATTCCTGTCTGGAGCCCACTATGGGATTTTGAACAGAACCATTCAGTGTTTCACACGATGAACTTGAAGGGAGCGCACCGTGTCTTTCCACGGGCAAATTTGCAGATTTGGAGTATTTAGCGCAGGAGAAGAGGTTTTAGCAACATTTTCCCTCGAGGTGAGCACCGAGTGAGCGTTGTGTGTCAGAGGGGACAAATTTCAGCAGTCACAGTTTTTGGCCGTCATTGTGACGGCTCGAAACGTCTCTTTGTCGCTCCATCCATTCACGGCAGTGCAAAACATTCACCCTCGACTCGTTGTCTAACACAACGGGTGGAAAAGTAAAAAAGAAAAAAAAAAAAAAAAACATAAATCAGCAACATGGATTAAGGGTTCAATCAGGGAATCAATCATTGACTACTTAAGAACGTGCACAGCTAGTTAACTGATTGCAAACGAGTTCTGTTTGTCTCAATCACAGTATGCCCGGCTCTGTTATTCCCACTTTTTTTTCTTTTTTTTTCTTCTTCAGTGGAACAAAAATATTTCCAGGTAACATAAATTGATGCGTGAGGCGCATTTATATCTCGGTGATTCGAGAACGCTCACAGAAACAAAAAACAACTTTGATTTACAAATGATGCCGTCACCGGAGACTTTAAGCTGCGATGTTCTTGTGTGGTCCGTAGAAGCAAAACCCTAAGTAAAGCTCGCGTTTCCAAGTCTGGAACAATCTCCGGGAGCCGGTGTGAGTCATGAAATAAAATGGGTTTTGTCGTTATTATATTATCATCTTTCGTAAGCGTTCATTGGAATATGTTTATTAAGTCAAAGTAAGCAAATTCACAGTATTTACCCCCCCCCCGTCATTTCAATGTAAAACTCTAATGATCCAAAAGAGTTGATTTTTTTTTTTTTTTTTTTTTTTTTACTTTTTCTCAGGTAGCTTTAAAACCTTGAGCTGGAACAAATCCATACGGCGAGCCCAGAAATAACCTTGCCATCGCTGCCATTTTGTTGGCAAGTCGAGAAGCCTAAGAGCTACCGGGTCATTAAACATCTTCAGAAAGGATTTGTGATTTCATTTCCCAGCAGTCTGGGTTGCTTAAAACAAACCCCTGACCAATAGCACAAAGCAAAGAAAACCCCAAATAATAGTCTGTCATTTTTCTTTCTTTCCTTTTGCGCACTTTTAACCGATTAAGGATTTTTCTTCCCCCCCCCCGAAAAGTGACCACGTAACATTCCCATAAAATTGGTCGAGCCCGTACCTTTCTCCCCTTTCCCAGCTATGTCTTTAGCTGAAAGCCACACAGAAGGTGCCTCCTGAGAAACAAGGCGCTACGGGTCGTCAGACGGCTGAGAGTCAACTCGTTAGAGCGAGAGCCGCACAAAAACAGCTCGAGCTTCACTGACAGCAAAAGATGCTAACGGAAGCGTGCGATTCAACAGAGTATGGGCTGCCATTCAAGAAGCGCATTAATATTTGATTTCATAAAAAAAAGGAAAAAATGTAAAAAAAAAAAGAAGGAAAGAAAGAAAAACATCCAGAGTTCATGACAAACTGCATCCCCATCAGATATTTCCTCTCACGCGTTTCACTGGTGGTCCGGCTTCACGGATGATTTCTCTTTTTACATTTTTTGTCTCCCTCCCTCCCTCCGCGCATTAGGTTACGCGTCGGTTTCATGACTTCAATGTAATTATCTTTTAGAGCAGCGGTCTAATCTGTAGGAGGTTCAGTTGCGAAGCCTGGAGAAAAGCAAACAGCTCGGGATTACAACCTGGCAGATGAGGCCGCTGTTCTGGAAAAAGCGCGGCGTTTCATGTCACTGAAGGGTGAAGATACGAAGTGGCAGGGCAGAAGAAGAAATTTATCTCAGCCATTTGACTTCTCCTTTAGACTGTCATGAGGTTAATTTTGTAATGGGATAAAAAATAAGATCTCCCCTGTTGTTTAAGGTTGTTTTTTTTTTTTTTTTTTTTTTGGGAGGAGGAAAAGGGGAGGTTTAAGAATTTCTTTTAATGAGTTTACCAAATTAAACCGCTGCAGCGTCCACATGCTTTTTTCCCCCTTAGCAGCAGAGCTAGTTTGGCAGCCGGCCCTGGAACTGCTTTGTCAGACGGGGTAATGGTGTGTTTGACTTGGAGGCCGTTTCTGGCTTAATTATATAACTCTTTCATTTCACTCAAAAAGAAGTGCGGATTAATAAGACGGGCACTCTGCCTTTCACTGATTTTTCTTTTAGTTCAGCTCATTCCCTTCCCCACCGTCTCTACCTTCCTTGGACTTGACTGAAAAAAGCTCGATTCTGGGAAGACGGTCCCAAAAAAAAAATGTTAGAGGGTACTCTCAGTCTTTATCCAACGCCGCTTTTACCGCTAATAATGATTGCAGCTCGGTAAAAAATTTGACCAAAATCATAGAGGGTCAGAGTGAAAAGAACATTACTTCATTGCTGAGGACATGGAATAATATCTATGTCACTTTTAGCACAAACGATCGCTCACCACAAACCCTCGTCTTTAGTCCAATTGATATAGACATTATCCTGGAGCTGCCTAATTACTCCAGAGAAAACTTTCAGAGTAGATGGCAGACAATCCAAACCATCAATAATATCCATCCCGGGTCGTTATCAGAATCAGGTCGACGCTTTAGTTTCAGATTCCCTCTTGAAATTTTATTGTAGTTTCTCAATTCTACTGTAAAAATAAAATATTTATTATTTGCTCTTTGGCCTGTCACAAATAATAAATATTACCGGGTGATAAATTGTCCCAGTAAATATCGCAATAAACAATAATATTGACCATTTTTCAAGGAATATATTGATAATAGCGTCATAATTCAAGCCCTCTCAAAGACCAGTAAGCTTTAACTTTGTAAAGACCATTTAACACACGAACTGGAAGAGGTATTAAATATCCAGAATAAACCATATCCATAACCCAAAATAAAATGGATTATGAAGTCTCCTTATGGAAAATTGTCTTTCAGAAAAATAAAATCAGAATGGAAATTATAGTTAATTGTTGCTTGTTGCGACAGACTAATTTGCCCTCCAATAATAAGTATTTGCACTTTAAAATGTGCTTGATTTGTCTATTGTTTTTGTATGTCATATAAATATGCTATTAAAGTATTTTGCAGACATCTATAAATTCCAGCTTAATAATTCTGTCCAAGATTTTAACAAAATAATTCGAAGGAAAAATCACAAAAATGCCCTCAGGTCAGAAATTTGACGATATATCAAACTTAAATAATAAGTATTGGTATTGGTAATATTGGCTCTCTATTTACTTGGCATTCAAACGATACCAAACTAAATATCACACACCTCTACTAGATAGCAGTAATATTGAAATTGTTTAATCCACATGTAAAATTTCCAACCCGCAGATGTCCCATGTCAGATAATCAAGTGTTCCCTGCGCTGATTGCTGCTTGGATCCTACGATGTTACACTTGTGGTCTCCGTTTGAGCCGATGATGACTTATCACTGAAAAGAAAGCTTTCTTCCTGTGCACAATATGTCAA
Source organism: Girardinus metallicus (assembly GCA_903067095.1). Lineage (NCBI taxonomy): Eukaryota > Metazoa > Chordata > Actinopteri > Cyprinodontiformes > Poeciliidae > Girardinus > Girardinus metallicus. Next base: position 12,014 of record CAEGAE010071676.1, on the reverse strand, counting down.
GAGACCCCACAGTAACAGCTAATTTCCAGCGTAGTTCAAGCTCATAGAGACTCTGTATTAAAGGGTCCATTACTGCAACGTGAAAGTATTAAAATCTGTGAGTTCTGGCAGCTTAAGGATCCATAAACGCCGCTCCAAATGCAGAGTACCATATGGTGGCTCAACACTAAAAGCACATCCATCTGGAATGCAAGAATCTGAGGTTCCCAGCAGAGAAGTGCTGCAGTCGGGCCAAAACCTGCAGCACTTACTTTTTTTGTTTGGAAAAGTTAAAAAAAAAAAAAGTGTTGGCACATTTGCTCAGCTGGAAGGAGTACAGTAAACATTTTATTGGAACAAAATGTGTAATCATCGTTTTGGCAGAGAGTCATTACTACTGACCTATAAAGGAAATGTTTATTAGAGCAATTTCACGTGGCGATTACAAATTTATAAGAGCAGCGGAACGAAAGGTCAACAACAGAATACATTTCTGAAGTGAGGCAGCTGGATGCGAAGGTGAGATTTTTAGTGACTATGCAACACTTCTCGAATCCTCCCTGCGGTCGATCGTCTCTTCTCCTCCTCCCCGCAATCCAAAAGCTACAGGATGTCAGCAAATCCCATTGGCTGAGAGGGTTTCGGAAAAGCAAGAGGCATATAAGTGCGGTACATTTGTCTTCCACATTCTCCTGCCTCAACCCTCCCCATCAGCTGCTCCTACAGCTGGGGAAATGTAAATGCCTCACATATTGATTTAATCCGTTCGCAGAATTACCATTTACAGAAAAAGATGGAGGTTACACTGTGGGAATGAGGTTAACGCCATAATTGGTATGCTAACCCTCCGAAAGTTTGGGATAAATATACTTTAAATATCAATTAAAATACAATTAGGTTTTGCACGGAAAGAAATGAGCCAGGAGTTTTTGACCAGGTTAAGGGAAACCAGATGCAGCCGAGCAATCTACTTGGCTGGAGTTAGTTAAAGATCAAGAATTTTATAGGACACCTAAACCACCTTTATTGCTATCGTGCATAGGTGTATTTTTTCAGTAGTGTTGAGGTTTGTAGCTCATGCTACTGATATCAATTTATCCATTTTCACGTCTGAAATCGATAAATATTGTATGGCAGAGTAGTAAACACAACGTTTGAGTGTCACGAAACTTAATCCCTGTTGAAACCCCACACAAACACACCGATAGCAAAGTCTTCAGCTTAAACTTTAATTCATAAAGTGAAGATTTACATCGCCACATTTCCAGGAGGTCAACAGAAATGTCTGAGAGCGGTACCTAGGAGACTCAACAAACCGGCATTCCATTGAAGGGTTTAAAAGCCTTCTGTGTTGAGGCCATTCAGTTCAATCATTCAAAACACTACAGTTCAGGTGTTTTTACTATAGTGTGCCACCAGAATGCATAATATTAAAGATTTTCCTTCTGTTTTGTTTTGCATGTCTCCAGTTGGTCGCCAGTTTGTGTCATAAAAAGTGTATCTAAAGATGAAATCCTAATTACCGTATTACAGGACTGGATCTTCATGACCTTTAACCTTTTTGGATTGTCTGTGCAGAATGGTCAGTGTGAACGTTTAGGGTTCTTGAATTTTGGGACCGAAGATTCGCGGAGTTTCGACAAGAGAAAGGATCTTTGTTGTTTTAGGATTTAGTTAATACAGACACTTATTAACATTATTCTAAATAGTCAACATAGTTTGGAATAGTTCACAAAGGGATCATGTCCAAATAACAAAGTGCGAAGTATGGGAAACAGCAGATGTTGAGCCGTCAGATATCATAAATTAAGCTTCTCAGACGGTTTTAGGACATAAATGGGGAGTTCGGTCTCATCTCAGAGATAACCGAAAGACATTTTACATCTCTTACACCACAAAGTTGAATATTTTTAGATTTTCTTGACAGCATTTTTTAACAGGACAGGAGATAGGCGAACATGATGAAACACGATGAAGAGGAGGAACTGGGAAAAACAAACGAACAATAAAACCTCCCAAAAAAGACATTTGGAGAGAGCATCTCATTTTCTGACGAATCATTTTAAACCATGAGAAAAACACTGGATTTTTCATTTACAAGGAAAGTGCAAGTGGAGATTTCTCAGGGCCTGGAGATGATGAGGTAATATCACTAAAAGGAGGAAGTTAGCGTCGTCTAACAAATAGTAGCTTTGAAGCAGAGTGTGAATCCAGGAGGCAGTAAAATTTGAGGCTGTATTCACACCATCCTTGTTTGTTCCTCTATGATCAAACTCTAATTTGTTTGCCTGGATGGTCTGGTTGGTTTGGGTTGGTGTGAATGAACCTGAAACTCTGATGTGGACCAAAAAAATTAACTCTGGTCCACCTAAAAAGCTAGGTCTCAGCTAGGTCTCGGTTCAGTTGAAGTGAACTCTGGTGCGGTTCGAATGCATATGCGAACGCCAAGCGGACCGGAAACCTCTGCAAAAGCAGTTAATGGACTATAGCGCAGGTCATTCTGGGTAAATACAACCAAAACAAACTAGAGTCTGGCTCTAGAGGAAGAAATGTCTGATAGTCTTTTGCCAAAGACGAAAGAGAAATCCTACAACGACTAAAAACTGATGCCACTTCAGTTTTGCGCACATATTGTGAAGAAGAAAGTTATGCTCTGATTTTCGTGTAGTTTCCTTCAGTTGTTCTTGGTGCAGCGCCACCACAGGTCGGAGGGTGAGCAGATTTTTCAAAGGGTTTGGTTTGTTTGGCTTTCTGTTGTAGATTGGCTGGGGAATCCAGAGGCTCCCTAGAGGAGCAATATAGAGAGCGGGCAGTGAGAAAGACAACCAGGTATTACAAACTGTAGCATATGGGAAATTGAGACTACTAGTGTAGGTCAAACATCAGGCATTGAGTTCATGATGGGAGCGCAGCAACAAGATGAGTTGCTGAGTGCATAAAGACAGACTGTCTGTGCTTCAGAGACCCTATAAAAAAGAACCGATGTCCTGTCAGAAAAACTCCAGCTACTGCTCTCTCTTTGAAAAGGTTCTAAGTTTAAACAAATTGCCTTTTAGATGTTAACGCCCCAACACTTCTTATCTCACATAGTGTTACTCCACTGCTGTCAGCAGGTTACTTTCTCTGTTGAGATGAGCTGTTATTGTTGGCCCCAACACGAAGATGAGCGCTTTAAGCTTGAGTCTAGATCCAGACCTCTTATTTTGAAGTGACAAAGGAAGTAGTTTTTCGCTGGTTGCCACTTTTCTGTTGCTTACTAAGTCATCGGAAGCTACCGTTTAACACAAGCATGTTAGAAGACGCTACAATTTAAAAAAATATGTCCAGACTCAGCAAATGAATGGTCAGTGTTACAGACAAGGTGCAAATTATTGTTAAGCATTGTGGAAATATCCTAACAAGCTCACTGTTAGACTTTAGTATCACTGATATTAACTTATAGCCTTTGGATCTTTGTCAGGACTCAAATAAAGGACAGTTTTGCATTTCTTTTTATTACTTTCACCTAAATTGGGACATCTTTACTTCAAAAACTAAAACACCTAATCCTATAACAGGGTTATCCCTACATCTACTTTGTAATATAACCATATATACCACTCTGATGATGAGTTCAAGTCAGAGCTTTCTGTATACCAGTCAGTAATGTTCAAAGAAGTTCTTCAAGAGCAGCACAACTTATGGTTTGGATTACTGCAATGTGAGAGGAGAAACCCATGATTTACTTTGAAAATATCCACAACTTCTGTGATGGATTGGCGACCTGTGCAGGGTGTCCCCCGTCTCTCACCCAATGATTGATGGAGAAAGGCAGAAGCACCCCTCACATCCTTTCAAAGGTAAGCGAGTTAGATAATGAAGGGATCGATGGAAAATCCACAACTTTCTTTATACTTCGTTATTAGGCAAGACTCCCATGTCAAGACTCGCCGAAGCCACTGCCATGTTTCAACCCAAGGACAATGCTTCTTGGGTTGCAAGTCGCCTATTTCCTTCTCCAAACATAAGCAGTGTCTCAACAGGCATCTGACTAAACAACATGGTTCCAGTTTGAGTGATCATTTCCCAACGCGTTGGTAACATACTTCAATCTGTGTAGAAGAGGCACAGCTTCTGTGTCTCTTCTACAGAAGCTGAGTTTTGTTTTTGTTTTTTGTCTGTAACCTTACAGTCCATCCCTGCGTAGAGCTCCAGCGATCTGTGGAGACGTCCCTCTGTAGTTTTTGTTCCGTGGTATTTTGCTTGCTATCTCTGCCAGGGTTATTCACGTGTGCGTGTGCGTGCGTGTGTGTGTGGCCCGCTTTGAATTTCTTGATGTTTCTTCTTGCGCCAGTTCTTGACATTTGGCAAGCCTTGTTTATCCTTCTCCTGTTTTCATTAGTAGCAACTATTTGTGCCAGTCCAAACTGATCTCTGTTGTTTTTGGCACGATGTTTTCTCGGGTGACGGCTCAAACCCTTCAAAACCCCTTAGTTTTAACTTGATTGCACAAGCTTGGAGCATTAGAACGTTAAAGAAAATCAATCAAAAGGTCAGTTCTTTAAGTAGAGGCAATAATTTTGACCCTTCTGTATAATAATAATAATAATAATTTCAGATGGCACAGTAAGACAACGACAGTCTCTAAAACAATACAAATATTTTCAAATCCATAAAAATGTCTTGCTAACTTCATTCTCAACAACATACATTCAAAAAATTAAGACTGGGATTGCCTTTTGTTCACGAAGGCCTAAAATAGAAAAAAACGCTTTCCAGTACCTTCCCACATCCCAACGAGTTTGATAAACAGATTAAAACTCGGCTAGGAGGCAAAAATAGCGTGCCTTGCTAAACACTGTAGGGTAGGCAAACAATATATGGTAATTCGTTGCCTAATACTGTAGATTGGAGAATGATACCAGAAACTTGGCAACATAATTGTTTTTTATTGCAGCTATGAATGAGAAAAACTCCCTTTTCCTGGTATCAATTTTCTTCCAGTTGGAAAAAAAGAAGAAAGAAATGGGAACATCTGCTAAGAAATATGATTTGGACGATTGTAAGCATGATGCGCATTCTTTCCTCTTCGTGACCCTGCTCGGATTGAGTAAAGTCAGATCTTCTCAAACTGTTTCAGAAAGCAGGTCAGGTAACTCGCTCCCTCTCGTCGCCTCCTGCTGGACCGTCTCTCAAGCCCCCCTTGTGACCTCTCTGTGGCCTTTCCGTCTTATCGTGTGCTATACGTCTAAAATGAGTCCAGCGTCTGTCATCGAAGCAAACAATGCCATAAATTAGCTTTTTCTGTGGGCTCAGGCGTTCAGCACTGGTGAGAAAAAAAAAAAAGCAGCCGAAAAGTCCCACTCTCACCTCATTGAGTTATCCTGCTTTTCTGGAGTGCGTTTGGCACAATCATTGCTCAATAATCATGCAAAAGGGGATAAATGGACACTGCGACGGAGGCGGGGGGGCAAGGGCATGAAAGACCCTTAAATTGCACCCTGTCTCACCGGAGACGAGCTGCCGACTCTTCCAGACAGCTCATCTGGAATGATGCTCGACACGAGGGGGCCGGGATTAGGAGGGATTATAAGTGAAAAGGATGACATGCCAGACCGATATCCACTTCATCGTCTGAGGCATGTTTCCAGTTAAATTCTTCTTTTATCAGACAGAGAGAGAGAGAGAGAGAAGGGCACGGCTGATCGCCCGTCTGCCCACACGCACATGCAGCCGCCAGACGTCGCCTGACCCAGGGTCTGGTTGTCGTGGTCGGGTTCGGTGTCAGCACAGCATTTTGTCTTTCACTTTTCGCATCAGACACAAACTTCTGGGCTGAATAATAATAAGAATAGCAATAAAAACGATAAATAAATAATGTGAAAGACTACGACAGAGTATTAGAGCCAAATTGAGAGAAAAATTCAATAAAAACATGAGATTAATATCATAATATTCCAAGAAAAAAGTTGTACGAGAATAAAGTTGTAACACTGACTTCATTCTCGTAATATTCAGACTTTATTAACAAGCACTATGGTTTATTGTCGTAATATTCAGACTTTATTCTCACACAAATGTATTCTTGTAATATTATGAGTTTAATTATTTGGTGACTTTGTCGTAATTTTATTCATTTTTTTCTTGGTTTTTGTCTTAGTGTTGGGAGACAACAGGATATCCAGCAGGAAAAAAAAAACGCTGCACCAGGTGAGTATTCCAGCTCTTGGATCATGGGGTGTACTTACGTTTTTCCATTTACCTGTTTTAGGTGGGTCCGAGACTTACATAAGGGGTGGGAGGGTGAAAGCCTAATCCTGAGAGCTGACCATAAAACTTGGGGGAATCATATCAGGATTTATGTGTTTTTGCAACAGGAACAGATAAAGCAAGGATAAGAAAAGTTGGGAAATCAAAACGGACCTTAACACTGGAAGTTCCGGACATGGAAAAATCCAACTTTTTAAATTGTTTTGTAGGAGCACTTTGTTTTCAATTTCTATTGTGAGGTTTTATAAAATTTTTTTGAATATTAAATATAATATAAAACGTCTTGCGCAAGTGTTGCACCAGAATAACACGTCCTGCAAACTGCAACGATCAACTTCCATCCAACTTTTCTATCCAATTGTATTCCAAGACGGAAAAATAGGGTTCAATCTCTAAGTTTGGGTAAAAAAAAAAAAAAAAAGAAAAAAAAAAGAAGAAAAGTAATTTGTACTTTTTTTTGGTTTGAAATAGACACTTTGTAATATTACAACACTGGGACAAGGTTAAACAGTTTGTTACTTAATATTTGCAATGTTGTCTTATTTGTTTCCTTTGACTTCTCGCTGCAAGTATGTCTGATAATGTTTCACAATGTCTGTGTGGTCCGTCATGAAGTTCTTGATCTGAGGAGAAAACACACACACACACACACACACACACCCATCAGTTCTGTCTTTTCTGAGTCCGGCTGCCTTACGCTGCTTCCCTCAGGGTACCTACCGCCTCCAGTTGTTTCTCTGTGTCGTGGATGTGCAAACCGCCTACTCCAATCACCCCGCCGGCCATTTCGAAGAGGTTAAGGGTCGCGTATGTAATCTGGCCCAGCTCCAGCGTTTTCTTTGCAGCCGTTTCCTGAATTTGGTTCCACTGCCTTTCCTGTAGAAACACACGCGACACCTGAGCTTCTCTCGGAACGTCTTTTGCTTCTTGGCTACGATGAGGCTATGATTAGACGCTCTCATACCCATATCACAGCTTCAGAGCGGGCCTTTTCTAGCTTTGTCTGGAGCTGCGACAGCTGGTTGTTCTTTTGCAGCCATAGCAGGTTGTGCTGGTCCTTCAGGATCTGGAAGGCTTTCTTCTGCTGCTCCATGTGTTCCTGCACCTGAGTCTCCCTCTGGTACAGCTGGTCCCTGATGTAGAGGAGGTTCTCGAAGTAACCTGCGAGCGCGTCCACGTTGGTGAACTGCAAGACACAGAGTTAGGGTCGCCTGATGACAAACGGGAGCAAAAATAAATGCGAAGTTCAAAATAAATTTAAGGGTGCGTTCACAACAGCCCTAGTCCGCTTTAATTGAAATCCAATTCGTTTGCCCAGAAAGTTCGGTTTGTTTCGGAAGGTGTGAGTGTGCGATCGACCCAAAAAGCAAACTCTGGCCCGCCTAAAAACCTTGGTCTCAGTTCGGTTAAAGTGAACTCTTGCGCGGTTTGAATGCATGTCTGAGCGTCAAGCGGGCCGGAGACCGCTAATAAAGCAGGAAGTGGACTATAGCGGAGGGCGTTATGTGTGTAGGAAAAGGACAAATAGAATAGATCCACTACCATGTTTTATTTTTTTTCTCACATGTCCAAATGGAAAAGTTAAAATAAAAATAAAGTAAAATGGAGTCCTGGTTTTAGATTTTTCAAATTTCCACAGTCCAAGTTTTAATCAGAGTTGGGCAGAGTACCCAAAGGTTTTACTCAAGTAAAAGTAAAAAGGTATTTGAAATAAAAGCTACATCAAGTACTACATAACTCAACCTAAAGTTAGATTGAGTTATGTAGACAGACAAAAATAAACTCATGTACACAATGTGATATTTCTGAGACTAACATTAAAAGATGCAAATCCTTACAGTGGACTCCCCGCAATCGTTACCTGCGGATGCACCTATTCACACATTTGTCTGTTTAAAGTTACTCTAAATTATTTGCAAAAAAACCGTTTTTTCACAGATTTTTTTTGTACATTTTTAAAATGTGAAAGTGCTACTTGACACGCCATTAGCTGGCATTTGCAAAGCAGCCAATGTAAGAGTGCCATTCATATTACTTGCCATTGATTGGCTTTACCTCCGTATATCGAAGACTATAGATATCAGCTCCTGCAGTCATACCAGGATGGTTTCCACCAAATGTATTAATCAGAAATAAGAAATTCAGGCAAAGGAGATACTTTTTCAACAAAGCTTATTAATCCAATCCTTGCACTGCATAATGTACAGTGTACTTGTTAGAGGATGGTAAAGATGACATGTAGTGTTAACTGAACCATCGCTTAATCTTCAAATGTCTCAGCAGGTTTAACATGTAGAAAACAGCATCAGAACAGCAAAAACATGATGTCTGACTTCAGCATAAATTGCTTGCGTGTGTTTCTATCTTCTGCATTTTTGGTTAAAATGTGTTTGTCATCTTTCCTGATCAGTCCTAGGTTTTAGGGCTAACATTTTTAAAATATGGAAGATGTACTCATTGGCCTAATATGTGGAGGATTCAACAGAGTCACTAGATGAAGGGATAATCTTGGAGATGCTGGTGAAAACCTACGGGATGCTGTAATGTCTTTATGCGGTTATGTCAGGTGTCTTTTTTTTTTTTTTTTAACTTCATTTAGACTGTTTCAACTGAACTTGTGTCCCAATGTGTCCTTTTCTTTCTCGTCATTTCTATCAATGAATTAAAAGAAAACTGCGCCACACGTCAGGTCACTTTCACAGGTTTCTTACTTTTGTTAGTTTGAGCACACGCTCCAAGAACTCCCTGTAGTGAGTGTATTTAAGGGTTTGAAGCTGCATCTCCCGCTTCTTCTTCTTCAGCTCAACACATTCCTCCTTCAGCTTCTGTATTTCCGCCTCCTTCTCCATCGCCTCCTTCATCTCCTTCTCAGCCATCAACCTGTCGGATTCCGTTTCTTCATCCTGGGGCAGAATGACAGATTTACTCGGTGCCATAGACAGTCGCGTGAACAATTTGTGTGTTTTTGGACATTTAGGAGACATAACATCAGCATGAAATTTAAGTAGTGTAATCCAAAACCTAAAGCCGAAGATGTAGTGACTAACTACCCTCGAACAAATCTCATAGCCTGGTGGATGGCAATAGGAAGTATCTTACAGAAATGACTCTGGTTAAAAAGGGAAATGACTAGTTTTTCGCAAGCTCTTTTCAGAGAAAAAATAGGATTAAACATTTATATGTGAGCACACTTTAGTGTAAAAATGAATATTTAGAAGTGTTAAATAATGACTTACAGAATGTCAAACTCGATAAACGTGTTTTTGTGTGTGTGGGGGTGTGTGCGTGCGTGCGTGTGTGTGTGTGTGATTTTTGGAAGTACCCGAAAAAACATTTCCAGCTTGAAGCGTTGCTCACGTGCTTCCTTTGCGGTTTGCTGCAGCTCCTCATTACGTCGATGTAAATAAAGCAAATACTGCCCCCCCCCCAAAAAAACAGACATCAACAAAACAGATATTCAGTTATTGTCATACGAGTCACACGATATGAGTTTGACATGGCATACAATGAAAACATCGTGATTCTGGATATAAGGAAGTAAACAAACAGTGCTGGATGTTTAAAAATTTAGGATTACATTATTGACGAATGTTATAAAATATAAACGGTTCTGACGTATGCCTTGGTGGCTAAGATATCTAACCCTAAGGCTAGATTTAAGCCAAATGTTTTGTCTGGCCTGAGGCAGCATTAAAATCCATCCTGCTGGAACGTTTCACAAAGCACCAACTATGTTTTGCATAATCTCTGGTACGGCATAATTCTGCCCAGATTTGAGCTTCCTGTTGTGTGGTTGTTTTTTTTTTTTTTTTTTTTTTACATAAACCTCTCCTTGCGATTTATTTTATAAACCAATTGAGCTGTGCAGGTGTTTTAGACGGAACCAACAATAAAGCCGGTATAAGGGAGAGAGAAAAAATGCATTTATTTATTCCTAAAAAAACCGGTCAAAGGTTTGAACAAATCTGTCCAATCGTTCTCTGCTGCGTCAGGGTCGTGTTAAGGATGAGATCGTGGTCAGCGGTCTGCAACTTGCAGCTCCAAAGTCACATGTGGGTCGCAGTAACTCAAAAATAATTACAAACACTCTCTGTGTGTTGCAAAACCCTCTGCGTCACATTCACTTTTCATTAGGTCACAAGCTGGCTTTCAACAATCCAGAAATGTCGGATTCAAGGAGACGCATCGTGTAAAACTTTTCATCTTATTCTTCTGTATTCTAAAATCTAAAAGCAGCAGCGGAAAAAGTTTTTTATTGATCCAAGCAACACAACAAAAGGGAGCAAATTTCGTTTGGTACGACGCAGAGGCGGGTTTTTGGATGATAAAGGCTTTTGGCCCCTGGTCTAGTTGTCAAATCTGAAACCACACTAAGACAACAACAACAACAACAACAACAAAAACTGTAAAAAAAAAAAAAAAGCTAATTTTTTGAGTTTTCGCAAGCTAAATTATAAAAATCACAAACCGTGTTTGAGGATATTTGACGTGACGTGGGGTGGAATAAGCAATTCAATGATTCTGTCTGATGTAGTGAACAAGCAAACAAACACTATAACAATACAATTACCCTTCACCAGATTGAACAGTGCAGTGTTTCATGGAACCTGTAACTATTTTAGAAGCAATCCAGTTTTACTTTGACCATTCCAAGTGTTGCAGACGCCCGTGAATGTTAGCTAAGTGCAGCAGAATTAAAACCAGCGTCGTTAGGGCAGTGTCTCCTTCAGCTGGATCAGAACCGCTGGACAGACCGTCCCAAACCTGTTTCTGCTCATGGATCTTCTGCTTGAACTGATCCAAATCTCTCTCCATCTGCCTCAGCTCCAACTGCGCTGTTATAGAGTTCCGTCCTGTCATCGCGTCTTTGACAGCCGACTTCTTGGTCCTGCAAACACAATCAGAACAAACGCGTCGTCCACGATGGAACGGACCGCGTTCGGCTGGACTTCGTACAGGGTTCGGGGTGGGGCGGGGGGACTTACTGACAAATCGTCCGGTTGCTGGTCATCTTGGAAAACATGCTTGCTCTGTTTCCCGTCGGCCTCCAGATGTTTTTGGGGTTTTTTCCTCAATGTAATTCACTTCTACAGTAAACTCTCGAGAGTCTTTTTGTCGTTTCTATGGTAACGGGTCGCTTTCTTTAACGAGCGCAAACTGACGTTTGTTTTGAAGCGAAACAGTGTTATGTATGGAAGCCCGAGAGTGCCATTTGTATGGGACTAAATGTAATGTGACAAGGAATTAGGGCTACTGGAGAGTGAAAGGAAATAGAAATGTGGCCACGGAGCAGTATAATCCTACATTTCTGAATTAATTTTGCATAATTGCTAAAAAAAAAAAAAAGGATATCTCTCATGTAGAAAAGCTGTACATTTGCAACACATTTAATTGTTGTTTTTATGATTAAGGGTATACATTTAGAATATTAGACCTGGAATATTCTCTAACATTGTAAAGCCAGCATGATAAATAGTCAGCTTACTAAGATTACAAAGTCAGACATTTGGTACAAAACATGCCATAGATCCTCTAACCTTTAAGTGGTAAATTTTTAGATATGCACACGTGAATATTTTCCCAGGGGCTGCACAGTTGGTAGAGCTGTTGCCTTGCAACAAGAAGGTTCTGGGTTCGATTCCCGGCCCGGGGTCTTTCTGCACGGAGTTTGCATGTTCTCCCTGTGCATGCGTGGGTTCTCTCCGGGTACTCCGGCTTCCTCCCACGGTCCAAAAACATGACTGTCAGGTTAATTGGCCTCTCCAAATTGTCCCTAGGTGTGAGTG
>CAEGAE010071674.1:0-13835 GCA_903067095.1 Girardinus metallicus | reverse complement strand
AGGAAGAAGTTACAGGTCTGTGACAGCCAGAAATCTTGCTTGTTTGTCGGTGACCAAATACTTATTTTCCACCCTTATTTTAAGATAAATTATTTAAAAATCAGACAATGTGATTTTCAGAATTTTTTTTTCTCATTTTGTTTCTCATAGTTGATGTCTACCTATGATGTCAATTACAGGCCTCTCACTTGCACAATTGGTGACTCACTACATACTTCCCCCCCCCCACTGTATCTATAGGTCAATGCACTGGTTGTTTTCCCTTCCACCCATCTAAAGGTCCATCCATTTAACATCTACCCATTCATCCATCTCTAACTATCCACTAGCCGTCCATCCATCTAGACGTTTGTCCATTAGTCATCCATCCATCAATCTATTCATCCGTCCACCCAAGTTCCTTCATTAGTTGTCCATCCATCCATTAGTCATCCGTGTAGAAGTCCATCCATTAGTCATCCGTACATCTAGAAGTTTGTCCAATAGTCATCAGTCAATTCATCCATCCATCCATCCATCCAATCATGCATCCATCTTGTAGTCTATCCAGTAGTCATCCATCCATTACTAATCCATCCATCTAGAAGTCTATCCTCCATTAGTTGTATTTGTAGCCATCCCTCCATCTGGTTTTGAATACAGCTCAGAGGTATGTGTCGTAAATTCTTAGTGAGTTTTTGTATTTTTCTCAGATTTAGAGGCACAGAGGACTCTGGATCTGTGTGTCTGGAGCAGTGCGGGGTTTCTCTGCATGTTGAAGCGAAACAGTCCTCGGGTTGGTTCGCCGTCGCTGTGTCAAACCAAACACAGCCTGGTATTTCCTCTCGCCCCCCGCTTCTTTCTATCACTTTCCCTTCTGATGCCTGGTCCGCCACTCTGTTGCATGTTGCTATGGCAACGCAAAGCCTGATTGGAGTGAACTGGTGGAGAAGGAGGGGACGTTCTCACGTCAACCCGGGAAGACCTAATGCACTGCCCACACACACACACACACTCATATTACATCTTTCTATTTTCACAAGAACTTTGCATTGACTTCCAATCATTTTTTTATTCATTTCTACAGCCTAACCCTTAACCTAACCATTAACAGTACATGCTTAACCCTAAGCCTTACCTAAACTCAACTCACACTTTAGTCCTAAACCTAATTACCAACACAAAAACAGCACATCTTCTTATGGGATCTGTTTTTTGGGTTCTATAAGGAATATTGGGTCCTCACAATGTAGTATTCGTTAGAAAAATGGACCTTATAAGGTGAGAAATACTAAAACACACACACACTCGGAGAACCATGCAGCAAGTGATCAAGATTACAAAAGAGACTCTGTGCAGGGACTTACTTATAAGGTTATGGAGAGCAGCGCTGGCGATATCAGGGGCACGGCCATGCTAACAGCAGTCAATGAGATTACTGTGGACACAGCGGGCCGGGGGAGAGACTGAAAAACACACTTCCAACGACAAAAGCACCAGCATCTTCCATCATATTTCATCTGGTTGTGCGACTCGCGTGTGCTACAACACGAGCCAAATACGCCAGGCTGTTTTCTGGGGGGGCCTCGCTGTGACAACTTGTATGTTTTAATGAGCTTGCGGCTCCTGGGGCGAATTAAATTTCTCCTCATGACATCAATCATAAATTTAGCATTTGGGCTCAGATTTAACATTGGGGTGGGGGTGTTGGTGGTGGGGGATACAGGCTTCAGCTGCAGTGTGTTTGTGCTGCGGTACGTTTGCTGGCATTTGCACCTCAACAAATGCGTCTGTGGCAGACAAAAGGCAAACAGCGGGTCATCATTTGCAAAACACGAGCTGACCCCAGAGATGACAGCTGTTTTAGTGAACTGGGATGGCTCGTGGTGAGCAAAAGAGCTTTGAATAATAAGAGCTTTGGGCTCAGATCTTTTCTTCTTCTGACCTTCGGGAAGCTTCCCGGTTCGGTCCTTTCGCAGAAGGGGGACGGCGGCCTTTAGACGGCACGGCCTTGGAGGAGAATCTAGACATTGCTCGGTTTTATTTGCAGCTTGTTAATGTTTTTCTCAGTTCTGACTTTAGTTTTTATATTTAGACACATTTAGCTTACAGGCACTGAGTATTCTAGCTTCAAATATGTTCTCTTTTTTTTTTGTCAGTCTCACAACACAATAGGGTTACAGTAAAGCCTAGCTTTATAGGTGTAAAATAAATGCTTGGATTATTTTACTTTTACGTGAATGTGCAGGTCTTAAACTCCATGTTTCTAGTGCACAATTTGAAAATAGGCTGGTGTTTGTTCTAAAACACCTTCATATACTTTGAGAACTATTCACATAATGCCTCAGTATGGTGAACATATAAGCCAGGCAGAGTTGGGCAGTATCTATTAAGCTTTCTTCAAATAAAGCAGTGTGTGATATGAGAGTTGTTAAAAGTTATATTCTTATGGAAACCTTGAGTAAAATACCAAACTCTTTACATTTTATATGGTGTTAAACTTTTTTCTAAAAGTTTAAATACTTTTAGAAAGTTCTCCTCAATCATAAATTTAGCATTTGGGATTTCAAAATTTTTTTTAAAGTGTAAATACTTTTGCCTGTTATTTAAGGCAAAAGCAACAATATTCCTCTTGCATTATTTTTTTTAAATAAAATGACACTATTTTGTCTTCCTTTAAAAAGCAAAAGAAAAAAACGGACTTCTTTGTATCCAGCTGGGTTGCAGTGCACAGTTGGCTGAGAGGTGAGTGTTAGGCTAAGAATTTTATGCCGTTCCCCCCCCCCCCCTCTAATTTTTCACTTCCAACAATCTGTCAAGCACAGCAACCCAGAAGCTCCACGGAAACAGTGCAAAAATCCACAGCTTAGTAGAACTAGTAGTCCTCAGATCTTGCCTGTATAAAAACTGGATATTGGTAAGTGGTAAGAAGTCCAAGTTGACTTCTTCTGAACATCATGGAATGGGTTTTATTTCTTCACCACAAACACGGAATCTCATCAAAGTTGACCTGTTGCCAAGTCGATTGACTTTAAATCAGTTTTAATGTTCTTGTCGCATGGCATTAATTATTTCAACTATTCAGTGTCCTTTGGGCGGACTTCTCATTGAGATATCCTTTTCTTTGAAAATGTCTGAGTCCACATCCTCACACCTGAAACAAGTCACACTTATTCGGTCATTTTAGACCAGTCAGAATCTTGGTCTAAGAGTCTTAATGGATGGAAATGGTGCAGCAATTGAACCCCAGTTCCACTGGGAGTCGTATACAATCCTTCTAACACTGTCCTGCTCTTTACTTTGACATTTACCGTAATCTAAGGACATAATTAAAGCAAACGCGTGCATCTCCAAATTGTTGCCAGTAGATCACCTTTGAGTTAAGTACCGCTGATGGAGGGAAAAGGAAATGATGTCGTTTAGCCCGGCTTAAGCAGGTCATTATTAGGCAGGTTGTTCGGTGCACTGCAAAAATTAACAAGTACAAGTTGGACTGACCAAGTATTAAAAATTAAATAAGCATCTTGTGCATTTTTCTTTCTTTCTAAATTACCCTTTTACTGTTTTAAATTTGCACATTTCTTTTACTCTGAGTATGTTGTCTTTCATGTCTGTGCGGCGTTATTATAAAATTTGTCCTTAGTGTACAGTCTCCCACGCTTCTTATTTTTGCATTTTTTTGTGTTAGGGTGAATAATTATTTTTGAAACTTTCTTGGAAATCTGTTTTTCATAGCACCAATATTCAAATGCCCACATCTTCATTTTTTGACATTTATTTTTGATTTTCATGTCTTTAACATCATTGGAAAGCTTAGCTTCTTGCAGGACTAATATAATTTTGCTAACAAGCTAGCAAAGGTATATTAGAAGTATAAGGCTAGCAAAGATTACCAATTGATAACCAGGCTGTCCCTAACTCTCTTTTAATATACCTTTGCTAACTATGCTAGCTATATACCAAGTTAGCAAAGGTATATTAGAGGTATAAGGCTAACTAAGGTATAAAATCTAGCTAGCTGTCACTGGTGAGTGCAAATGTATCATTAATTGGCTGGAAGACGTTTGTTTTTACCACTGGCTCACTTGTGTTGCTTGCCCAAATGAGAATTCTCTAATCATCTAATATTTAGAGTTCTTTTTGGTTGCATATTTCATTCAGTGTGTCTTGAAATTTCTTAAAAATTTAATTTACAACAACTACCCTGTTATAAACTGGTAATGGAGAAGCTTCCAGCAAAAATGCTCGGACCACCTTTATTTACTGAGCATCAGCTGCTTCTTATGGTTTATTTTTGGAAAGCGGGTAACTCTAAGGAGGTTTTACAATGGGTGTAGCTACTTGAAAAATCAGTTTATGGTGTGGGTTATCATGGACATTGTCTTTTTCTATGCTGGTTTCTGACTCATGACGTTTACTGAGTGGAGATGTCAACCTGCAGGTTCGTTTGTAGGGTAAATACTGCCCAAATTCCCATCTCATGAGCAAAACAGGAGTACTTCAGGTCCAGTTTGAAGTGCCGCCACCGCCGCTTCCCCCACACGGCGTCAGACGGGCTGCATTTAGCTGAGCCCGGCGGTCGTTGCTAATCGAATGAATCAAAGCGGCCCTAACTCATTTATGACACTTTCCCGCTCAATTTAAGCTCGCCTTGCTCATCAATATCGCCCCGTCGGCCTCCTCGGACAGTTGCTGAATTCTCATCGAGGCCCGATCAAATTTTTTTGAGACGGTTCCTCTATTTTTATACTTCCCTCCTTCATAAACTGATTTAAAGGTTACAGGTTACAGGAAGGATCTGTATCAATGTCCTTTTCTTTTTTTTTCTTAAGTGTTTATAAATGCTTCTCTCTTCCAGTTCCCCGTGGCGTGATCCAGAACGGCGCTCGCGTCAGGAGCCAGGCCCTCTTCCCTGTCATCAGACCCCTGCCCGTAAGCCCCGTGGGGAGCAGAACCTCGGCTATAAGGTGGGTAAACTTTGCCCTCAGACATATAATTAATGGGATTTCCCTGCGCAAACGGATCCACCTACACCTGCAAAAAAAAATAAAAAATTTCCACTCATAGTTTACATAATTACATCTTTATTGTCTCCAAAAGTCAGGCTTTCACACGCTCCCCCTGTTGCTCTGAACATTTGATCCAGGTGTGTTTATGTAATGCGCTCCTTTCCTCAAAAACACACACAAACAGGTTTATTAGAGGGAAAGGCTTTTTGATCCGGAGAACATATGCGGCATGCACGGACACGCACATCCATCACCAGAGCATAAGAGTATAATGGTCGGCGCGGCGTAATGAATTAAACATAGCCGAGGGCTCACTGGAGGTATGCAGTGAATATTTGATCACTGCGAGGGGCGCGTGTTTTGCTTATAAGATATTAATATGCTAACTCTCTCATTCTGAAGGAGAGGATGTCTGTGGGACGAGGCACGCTCCTGAAGCTGCTGCTGATTTATGGCTTTGCAGGATAACCCCCACCACACCTCCCTCCGCTCACCCCTCCGCCTCCTTTAGTGCTGTACACAACACAATTCTCTCACTATTACAGCAAAATATGTTCAATACTATAATGTCCGGGCTTGAAAAGTATGAGCTTTTCAGAAATTGATCAGTTTCTGATAGATCAATATAAATCAGTTCTTAATTGTGACATGTTTAAAGGTGCAGTATCATGTAAAATTTACTTTTTATTTTTTAACTTTACATCATGTTGTCATGTTATTCCCTCATCAAAAACACACCTGGAGAGTTGCTTTCATTCTTTCGTGCATGCTTGAGATACCCTTGAATCTCCCATGGCAACCATTCAGTTGTGTAAAACACACTCAGCTCCTTCAGACTAGCCAGCAGCAATTAGCAAACACCTGGTAGAACCGCACATCTGCTGAGCTCATTATAGGATGACTTCCTGAAGGCGGAGTTTCAGAAAGAGTTTCTTAAAGAGACAGAGGCCCAATTTTCCAGTTGTTAAATCATGCAATCAAATTTCTTTTAAGTCATATTTGATGTATACACTCCCGACCCCATTAAGGGACAAGGGTGAACAGAAAATGGATGGATGGATGGATGATGTATACAGCATTCCTATAACAACTGAAGGTAACATATTAACTTGCTTGTGCTACAAAATGATACCAGGAAAATGCATCATACTGTCCCTTTAAATCACTAAAGCCAGGTCTCCATTTGCATTCAGCCTCCTTTTCTTTGAGAACTCTAAGGATAACGCTAAGGGCGTTTTCACACTTGATAGTTTGGTAAACTCGGCTCAAGTAGAGACCAATATTGCAGCATTCAGCTGTTCTGGTTCTCTTTCAGACTGTCAAACAATCCAAACCCTTTAAAAAAACTTGTGGTGGCGCTGCACCAAGAAACACTGAGGGAAACTATATGAGAACCTCGGAAGAAGACATGAGCGCAACTTCCTTCTTCGTAAAATGTAAACGAGACATTTTGCGAAGATTTAGCGGTTGTTGGGTTTCTCTTTTGTCATTGGCAACAAACAGTGAGCCATTTCTCCTGCTAGCGCAAGACCAAACATTTGTTTTGGTTGTATTTACCCAAAATGCTTTGCGATCCTCCCAAGTTACCATTGATATATTGGCTGATTCTTTGATTGAAGCTTCTTGGTTTTCAATTGTGTCATTGATTAAAGGTCTGAAGGCATTGGGTTTTACTTGTCAAAGGGCAGTTTGCTACAAATGTATTGTCCAAATTGGTGTATCCTTTTTCTTACACTTCACACAAAAAATACTTTGTTATCTATCAAAAACAAAAAATTCCCCTAGAATGCACAAAGGTATATCATGAGAAAATGGAAAAATGTTGACGTGTTCTGATGCTGCACCTTTGTGCTGAGCAGTTTCCCCAGGTTTAAAGCTAGTGCCGCTCAGCAGGCTCAGTGTCATCTGAAATATGCATGGATGACAGTCTGATAATGACTGTCATCAGACAGTCGTCATCAGGGAAAGGCTGACTTTTTTGTTTTTTTTACTTCCAGGGATACAAGGTTTTTATCGGACTTGAAAGACGTGCACCTCAGGCCTAGAGGAGTGAAAGATTACCTCCTACCTTTCTTCTACTTCCCAGCAGTTTCAGTAGAACATGGCTCCACCCTATCAGAATGTGGATGTAGTGATGGACTCAGACCTGAACCTTCATAGCCACTTAAAGATAATTACAAAGTCAGCCTTCTATCAGCTGTCGGTAATTCTTACTCGCCGATCACGTTATCGCTCAAGGCCAATAACTAGACGTCAAGTAAGGCAGAGCCAAGGAGTTTAGCAGAAATGTGACATACTCACACCTGCAGGAAGTTAGCAGTCGCCTAACATCAATGTGTTTGACTGTTTTTGTGGAAAACTTGAAATATACTTACAAATAAGCAAGTAGCGTGAAAAAGTTAGGGAATCTGTCACATGAATTTCCTCAATCACAGAATCACGAAAAAACTGGAGACACTGATTGACGTAATTTCCTAGTATGTTATGTTGTAGGTGATCATGGTGGACTGGATTCAGATCCCAGGCCTTGCGTTTGACACATGCACTGAGTTATGTTTTTATGGTGTAAAGCATTTTGAACTGCCTCGTTGTTCCTGAAATGTGCTATACAATTTGATGAACTTGACTTTGACTTCCCAACCAAAGAAGTATCGTTATCCTCTCCTGTTCCGTGTCCAGATCATCCCTGGGAGATTACCTTAGCCGGGAAAAGGACAACCCATCCCGCTACTCTCCCACCCTCTGCGGCGAGGACCTCCAGGACGACCACACCTACAGCACCGCCAAATCCCCCAGCAGCCTGTCCCCCTCCGAGATCACCAACCCTTCCTCCGCACTGGAAGACGACGACATCATCGCCGTGGAGATCCAGTCAGACGTCAAGCCGGAGCCCCGGGAGATCCCGCTGGACTCTCATGTAGCCACAGCCGCCGCAGCTGCCGCCTACATTTCCCAGCAGCCCCCGCGCGGACAAAGACGCAGCTCGGCAGCCGGAGCCGGGACTCTGCCAGGCAGCAGCCTGCCCTGGACCAAAAGCCGAGCGAGGGGCATTAGCGACACGCTGCCACTGAAGAAGCGGCGCGCACCAGAGAAGCCGCCGGAGAGCGATGATGAGGAGATGAAGGAGGCGGCGGGGTCGCTGCTCCACCTGGCCGGCGTCAGAGCCTGCCTCAACAACATCACAAACCGCGCCGCCAAGGGCCAGAAGGAGCAGAAAGAGACCCTAAGAAACTAAAAAAAAAAAAAAAAAACATACGCATTCAGACACCTCTAAGCACGCACACCCAAAACACACCACACACACATACACAAATAGGTCAACAGGTAACGTTACTACAGCATTAGTCTCGACAGACACTCGTCATCTCCCTCTATCTATCTGCAGGGCATTAGGTGAATCCTACTTATTTGTGGCAATATCAAAAATCGATGTTTTCCTACATGTTCAGCAACACTAACATCAATGGGTATCTCTCATGTGTCTATGTTGGGTTTTTTGTTGTCGTTTTAAAAAGGGGATGAAAGCCATAAAAAAAAGCATGTTTTGTCACTAATTCGGGGCGAGCAGAGGAAGTATGCCGCGCAGCGAGCGGAGGATGGCTGTTTGTCCTTTCCTGGTTTCGGTTCTTTTTTTTTTTGTTTTGTTTAATTTTTTTTCCCACATTGAATTTGTAGCAATCTCTCAGCGATGCCAGCAAACGCGGCGGAGACCCACCTCTTCGGAGGGCGGGGGCATCGCTCTCCTACACCCACGAGCACAAACGTGAGACTGTGCCAAAGATACGCGACCAGGTTGCTTCATGTAGCCAATGCGACAGCTGACGGAGAAGAAGGAAAAAACAAAACAAAACAAAAAAAAAACGGAGAACGCATCGTAGTAAAGAGCTAAAGAGAGGAGTGACCTCAAGTGTCAAAGTAAAACCCAATGTGATGTATATTCAATGCACTTAAAATTATTTTATGCCACTTACATGGAGAAGAAAAACCTGGTTTATTTCGAGAGCACTCATAGTATTTAAGAATAAAATATCTTAAAATAAAAAAATTTAAAAA
The DNA here is from genome assembly GCA_903067095.1 of Girardinus metallicus. Taxonomy (NCBI): domain Eukaryota; kingdom Metazoa; phylum Chordata; class Actinopteri; order Cyprinodontiformes; family Poeciliidae; genus Girardinus; species Girardinus metallicus. The sequence goes on along the minus strand of CAEGAE010071674.1, from coordinate 4,794 downwards.
TAGAAAAAAAAACAGTCATGTTTATCACAATAGAGACAGATAGTAAGCCGGGTCTGAGGCAATATCTCCTTCATTTTGTTGTTCTTGTTGCATCGTCCCTGAAACTCGCTCTGTACCTCTGTTCAGAGATCATAGCTATACCCAGTAGCTGCCACAACTTCCTGTCTAGCCGACAACGCCAACTTTCCACGTCCGACCCGCTGGGCTCGGGCCTCTCCTGTCCGTCGTGTCCCCGTCTCTAAACCTTCTCACTCTACCTTCATAAAGATATAAGCAATTTGTCCCGTGCGGGCAACTCTGTACAAAGGTTAGAAAATATTTTATTTTTTTTTCCCTTTTTCTTAATTGAAGCAATTTGACCTGCAGGACTTTCTCAGTTATATTGCATGGGTGCTTGTAAATAAGATGAGAAGCAAAATCTTTTTTATTCAAAGATTCATGTAAGATAAACAATGTATTTAGCATGAAGCATGACTTATTTTCATATAAACCTTGATCCTAGAGGAAAGGAAAAAAAAAACATTTTTTTTTCTGCCAATTCTTATACCTGTGATTATTATGGAGTTTTTGTTTTGTTTTATCAGGGTTTTTTTTTTTTTTTGGAGTGGGCATGTCTTCAGGCAGGAACATAGATTAGAGACCTCCACCCCCGTTGAGGGGCGGGTAGTGAAATCTCTAGGCTTCGGATTTCAGGGCCAGTAGAAGCGCCTCTTTTGAGGGTTGGCGGGATGAGGGGGTGTAGGGTGGGCTTCCGTCTACTTCTGCCTGTTGGTCTTGTTTCTTTTCAGCGTTTTAGCTTTTGATTTGTCGGAGTGGGCTCTTCAACGAAACGTCTTCAGGCAGGAACAATTAGAAAACCCTCTTTGCACCCCCTTTCCCAGGGGTGCCACTTCTGAGCTTCGGGTTTGATCACCTCGTTTTGGGGAGGGTGGGCTTCTGTCTTCCTCTACCTGACTGTCTTTCTTTTTTTGTTTGTTTGGTTTGTGTTTTTTTTTTTTTTGTAGATTTCTCTCGTAGGTGTTCAGTGTTATCCCCACATCCTCCACCCCACACCGGTGTGTCACTACAGATCTCGTCTGTGGAGCGTGTGAGCCAGTGTGTCCGAGAACACACACACCCTTTAACGTTGTGCCTGCCTCCCTGCCTGCCGTCAGTCGCTCTATTTACTCAACAGAGCGCCACCTATATTTATTTCTAACAATTTTGTTTTGTTTTTCTTTTGTTGGGGGGGGATTTTTTTTTTCTTTTCCAGCGTGTAGATGTACATGTGTCCTTACTTTCCATTGACATTGTTCATTGTAAATGTATGAATCAGTTGGGCATGGAAAACTCTGTAGGTGTCCTGAATAAATCTCATATTTTATCCCCCTTCGAAATGGAAAACATAGCTACCTTGTAGGAAACGAAGAGGAAGAAATGTTGTTTTCTAAGTTAAATACAGTATTTTAAATTCTTTAATTTAAGAAGAGGTTTGCTGCCATTGTAGAGGACAAAACACAGGGAAAGGGCATATATATTATTTTTATTTTCTTAATGTTTTTCTTACCAAAATCAAAAAATGTGTGAAGATTCTGCAAAGTGACAACGCAGCCAAACGTTCCCGAAGAGCGACGCCAAACACAGGCATCAGTGCAAAATACAAAGGCACCAAAGACGAGTGTCATGATTGCAAAGTGTCCAGCTTGAGGTCATAACATGAAAAATTGTATGATTAACCTCATAAGGCCTAAGTTTCAAATGTCCGCCCAGATATTTTTGCTTGTTTTAATTGTACGCAATTCTTTAAATGTCCTGTGAGTAAACATATTTGCCCATTTATCCGTAACAACTGGAACTTTCAATATCTAGCAAGTTATTTTCGCAATTTACCATCTATTAAAAGAGACTCCCTCAGATTAATTTCACTCCCTGCTACAGTTGGGATGAAATAATCCGATATTGGCTGGAAAGCGCAAAGTCTCCCTTTTCAAAAACCGTTGGAATTTTTCAGATAGTGTGACGAAATTACCGTACTGCAAATGTGGATGGATCGTAGGTGCTACCTTTGGTCTGGAAGGGTTAATCATGCAGTGAGGAGGAGGAAGTCGGGAGAAATGTTGTCCGAGAGCTGGAGCTTAGAGACCTAACAAACCGGCACCCCAGAGCGGGACTTAAAAGCTATTTCAAGATTGGTGGGCCTGTAATTCACCACAATTGAATTACAGGTGACAAAAACACTAGCAGTAATTCAGATTCAGATTTCTCCTCGGGTTCTGACCGGTGTTGTTAATCTGATGTCCTTAGATTAGCTAACTTTATGTTACCAAATCATGCACACATTCAGTACCTGTTTTTGTTAGGGTTCAATTTCACAACAGTGGCGTAGCTGTACAAATCGGGATTCCGAGGACGACTTTTGTTGCAAAATTCTAATTCTCTAAAGGCCTTTTTGCACCGCGTGGGTCGGCCTGGATTCACACCTGGATTTGACAATCCAATTTGAAGTCAGCCTAACCAGAGAAGTCTGAAGATTGTCCCTTAAAACAGCATGCTGTTTCAGACTAAAACAGAACTTGAAGGTAACAAATCCTCATATACTACTGGACTGCAGTTACAGTTAATTTCTCTTCTTCATTTGGCTCAGACACAGAGAAACAGCTGAAGCTATTTAGCATTTTGTACTGACATAAAAGAGAAGTGTTGTAGAAAGCAGCGTTTTCTTATCTGACACACTTTATGCTCACAAACAGCAAGCTACTGTTGACTGCATAAACTGTATGTTATCACTTTCTCTCAATTTTGGGCTTGTTCCTTTCCTTAAGTCAAAAGAATTCCAAGTGTTTCCAACATAGAAACTTTTTCAATTGTTGTTTGTCTCCAGCATGCGGCTACACGCACTCGACAAGTCCCAGTTAATGAGGCCTATCAGACACCATATATGGTGCTTCCTGTTTTTAGATAATTGTCGACTTTTATTTTACTGTCAAAAAAGTGAATTGGATTTATTTGTTTAGAAAAACAACGGAAAGGCACACTTTCAACAATTTGTATTTTTAAACAGTCTTTGTTTTGTGGGTTTTTTTATGAGAAATGATGTAAAACATTAAAGAAGAGCACGTCAAAGTGCTAATTTTCTGTCAGCTGGGGTTGTTTAGAGTAGCAGAGACAGTAGAGATGTGTGGTTTTTTTTTTTGTTTTTTTTTAAGCTGACTAGACACTGAGCGATTATGAGCAGGTCAAGCCAGAAAAACAAGTGCATGTCCCATTCACTGGTATGCTCCTTTTGCCACCTGTAGCATGCATCGCTGACTTTCCATTCCGCATATACGGAAAAAAAGGCTAAGAGAAGATGCAGTCGGAGTGTCTGGCTATGTGCCATCCGTCTCATTTCTGTCTGAGCGTTTCCGCGGCCCCTGGTCAATGATCACTCGGCTGCGTTGGACGTAACAAACCCCCCCCACACACACACACACACGCCCTCTTGCATTGACAAGTAAAACTACAAACAAAAAAAAAGAGTTTAATGGACGCTCGTTTTTTAGTGCGACTCCCCTTGTATTTTGTCGTAAAGATGAAATCTGGCTTTTAACGTCCTGGAAAAACCTCAAATTAATTTCTTTCCACTGCCTGAAAAAGCGCTCAAGACGAGTGATTTTAATTTTTCACACCTGCCAAACAGAACCCATTCATAATCAAATGAACGGTTTTTGCCAACTTTTTTTTGTTTTTGCTAGTTTTTAATCCCTTTTTTTATTATTTTTATGTCTCTCGTTCAAAATTCCTTACAATCCTGCCATTGTTTCTGCAGAGCTGAATCTTGGAAAGCCATAGGTTCGAGATGTCAAAAGTCGAAGCTGTCAATGATCTGCGAGATGTTATTCGGAGTGCACCCGGTTGTTGGTTCCTTTTTTTTTTTTGGATTGTTTTTATCTCAGTAAGTGTTCAGTTCTCTCCTTATCGTGCAATCATGTTGCCAAAGAATGATTTCAAGACCTACTTCATCACTACATGTAAATATCAACGTTGTCCAATGCCGTGGCAAAAAATATATAAATGTTGTTTTTCTTTTTCTTTGTTGTTTTGTTTTCCATTTTCTGAGAAACTACGATGATGTTTATGTGATGTATTGTCTTCCAGTTGGTTGCAATAATAAAAAAATACAAGTTGCAGAGAAGCTCGGCTGTTTATTTCTCAATGGACGGTGATTTATTATCATTGGACGAGTATTTCCTCTAGTTTTGGATGCTGTGCAGATGGAAAGATTATTGCTCTTACTTTTGTTCCTTTATACAATTGTGATGTGTAACCGTGGCAACAAGGCAGCACAACAGGATCCTCAAGTCAGAGGCCTCTTCAAATTTGTTGCGAGACTGACTGCTACGTGCTCACTGGATCGTATGAGTTACAACATTTGATTTTCTTTTGAGATAAACTATTTCTGAACTGAACTAAATAAAAGTAAGAAATCAAAAAGTTTGCATTGTTGCATAAAAGTATTAAACCCTTTGATTTTTTTTTTTTCACATTTTCTCATATTGCAACCACAGACTTTATGTTTATTAACGTAACAAACAGATTATAGTTGTCAAGTCAGCAGGTTCTCCCACTTGGGCTGCACTTTAAAATAAGTAACTAAAATAAATAATTAACATTAATAACTTAAATAAATTGCATCTTATTTTGCTTCCGGGTCAAAATTAAACCCTACATATTATTGTTCTGTCACATTAAACCCTAATACAGTAACAAGAAGTTTGTGGTTGCATCAAGACAAAATGTCACATGGGTGTGAATATATATATATATATATATATA